>JAQQZR010007746.1:0-27063 GCA_030068235.1 Notoglanidium macrostoma
CTGTGGTTGTAGCGGTTACTATTGTTGTGTCTGTGGTTGAGGGTGCTGTGATTCCACTGGTTGTGATGTGATCAGCTGTGGTGTCCATGGGTACATCAGCAGTGTTTATAGATATGGTGTCTGTGACTGCAGTGACTGTGCTTGCAATTGACAGGGTTTGAAGACTTGTTTCTGTGATTGCAGCTGTTGTGCTTGTGGTGTGATCAGCTCTGATGTCTCTGGTTAGCTCACCGGTGTTTGTAGCTGTGGTGTCTATAGTTGTGATGTCTGTGGTATGGGTTGCTCGGAGTGTCATGTTTGTGACCTCTGTCTTTGTATCAGTTGTGCTTGTTGTGACTGTAGTTGGGGTAGCAGTGGGTATAGTGTCCGTGATTGTAGCAGTTATGATTGTGGTATCTGTGGTTGTGGCATCTGGGTTTGTTGCCATTATGATTGTGGTGACTTTGTTTGTTTTATCCATGGTTGAAGTATTGGCATCTATATTTGTGCTGGTAATGGTTGGTGTAGTGTCTGTAGCTAAGGTCTCTGTGGTTCTGGTGACTGGGATGTCGATGGTTGTATTTTGAAGAGCTGTGGTTGTATCAGTTGTGATTGTTGAGGCTATGGTTGTCATAACAGGGGGTGTAGTGTTTGTGGTTGTAGCAGGTATTGTGTTTGTGGTTCTGGGTGCTGTGATTGCAGTGGTTGCAATTGACATGGTTTGAAGACTTGTGTCTCTGGTTGCATCTGTTGTGGTGTGGTCAGCTCTGATGTCTCTGGTTAGCTCGCTGGTGTTTGTAGCTGTGGTGTCTATAGTTATGTCTGTGGTATGGCTAGCTGGGAGTGTGATGTTTGTGACCACTGTCTTTGTATCAGTTGTGCTTGTTGTGGCTGTAGTTGGGGTAGCAGTGGGTATAGTGTCTGCAGTCATAGCTGTTATGGTTGGGGTGTCTGTGGTTGTGGCTGCTATGGCAGCAATGGTTGTGGTGTGGTCAGCTGTGTTGTCCATGGTTATATCTGCAGGGTTTGTAGCTGTGTTGACTGTGGTTACAGAAGCTGTGATTGCAGTTTTGTTTGTGGTGTCTGTTGATGTAGCAGTTAAGAAGATGGTTGGGGTTTGTAAAGCTGTGACTGTGACATCAGTGGATGTATCAGTTGTGATTTTTGTGGCTGGATTTGGGGTAGTTGTGTATATAGTGTCTGTGGTTGTAGCAGTTATGATTTTGCTATTTGTAGTTGTGGCATCTATGGCTGCAGCCATTATTTTTGTGGTGGCGTTGTTTATTTCGGCCAAGGTTTCGGTAATGGTATCTATAGTTGTGCTGGTGGTGGTTGGTGTGGTGTCTTTAGTTGTGGTCTCTGTGGTATTAATGACTGGTATTTCATTGTTTGTGTTTTGGAATGCTGTGGTTGTGACATCTGTTGTTGTATCAGTTGTGATTGTTGAGGGTATAGTTGGTGTAGCTGTGTTTATAATGTTTGTGGTCGTAGTTATGATTGTGGTGTCTAGGGTTGTGTGTTCTGTAATTGCAGTGGTTGTGAGGTGATCATCTGTGTTGTCCATGTCTGTATCAGCTGTGTTTGTAGCTATGGTGTCTTTGACTGCAGAAGCTATGGTTGCAATTGACAGGGTTTGAAAACTTGTGTTTGTGGTATGGTCAGGTTTTATGTCTGTAGTTATATCACCAGTATCAGTAGCTGTGGTGTCTGTCGTTGTGGAGGCAGTAATTTGTGTGGCAACTTGGCTTGTCTTGGTGGATATAATTGCAATGGGTTTAGTTACATCTGTGATTGTAGCAGTTATGATTAAAGTGGATGTGGTTGCTGTGGTTGTAGTGCCTGTGGTTGAGGTGGCTGGTATTGATATTGTTGTGGTTTGAATGACTGCAGTTGGCCTTGTGTTAGCTGTAGTTAGGGCATCTGTGGTTGCAGATGGTGCTGTAGTAACTTAAGAAAAAAGTATTTAAAGACTCAAATACAGTAAATTAAATCTCAGCAAGAAGAGAGGTACAAAGGTAAGATCCTCTGCTCATAAATTAGATCAATTAGAGAAAATGAATTAAAATTAGTTAAAATGCAATTTTTAATGAACTTGTTTCAAAAACATTGGAACGGCAAGGCTAGTTCTCTTGTTTTTGCTATTCACAGAAGCATTTGAGATAAGAATGTTTATTCTTCTTTATATGTTTATATAAATGAGAATGAATATGAGACGATAAATCAGAATTTCAGCTTTCAGCTTTCTTTGCTTATATGTACCTCTTGATGTGTTAAACAGCAACTTATAACATGGGACCTTCAATGGCAGACCACCTAAGTTTTAGGTGAGCAAAAATGTTGGTTCATTTAGTGTTAAAGCAAATTCAAGTAAAAAAAAAAAACACTTTATATGTTATTGCATATCCCTTGCAATAACTTCCAGCAAGCCAGCAATTCAAGCCAGCAAGTCATTGACATCACCAAAATGTTGCATTCTTCCTTGTGATGCATTACCAGGCTTGTACCGCAGCTTCTTTCAGTTGAATTTTTTTTCCTTGGGAGGGTCAATTAGGTTATGGTTGGCTTGGCCATTCTAAAACCTTTTGTCCTGATGAAGTCATTTGTTGTGTTGGTAGCGTGTTTTGGCTCATTGTCCTGCTGTTGGTAGTGTGTTTTGGCTCATTCTTTTGCTGCATTTTGAAGTTCCTCCAAATTAGATTGGATGCACTTTTCTGTAAATTGGCAGAGAGGATGCTTCTGTAGACTTCTGAATTCATTCTGCTACCATGAGTTACTTATGAGTCACATCATCAAAAACATTAGAATGCCTATTCCAGAAGCAGCCATGCAAGCCCAAACCTTAACAATACCTCCAATGTGGTGACCAATGAGCTTGTATGTTTTTGATCATGAGATGATCCTTTTATTCTCAACACTTTGGCTTTTCCATCACTCCAATAGAGATTAATCTTGGTCCCAGAACTTTTGTGGCTCATCTCTGTATTTTTATTTTTTTGCAAATTCCTGACTCTTACTGCTGATGAGTGGTTTCTATCTTGTGGTCTGACCGCTATCTAAGGTGTTGTTGTAAAATAACAAGACTGATGCTGTAATTCAATTTTAATGAAGAGAATTTGCATTTCAATTACATTCCCCTTCAAACTATTACCCTTCTGCAACTACACACCACTACATTCCATGGTCACCTTCCATTACTTTTCTCAGAAGCACCATCATTTTCACTTCTGGAACACACTACAAATAAGTTCCCTTGAGTGCAGAACTTGATTTTTGAGAAAAGAAAAAAATCATATGTTGCTTGATCAAGAGAATAGGGAGGGTGAACAAGTACTGTGGTGCATTTCTGGGCCAAAAACTTAAAAACTTTACTGGGAGTGCTGTGTGTGCTGGTGCATTGTCTTGATGAAGGAGGAAACCATTTTCCCACAGCTGTGACCACTTTCTTCTGAACCTATCTTACATAGTCTCAAGAACATTTTTGTAATAGTGTTGGTTCATTGTTACTTCCACGGAGTATCCAGTTCTCCATAATTACATCCTTAATGTCAAAGAAAACAATTAACATGGCCTTGAAACTCAACTTGCTTTGTCAAGCTTTCTTCATTTGGCAAGCCATGTGTTTTCCAGTTCGTTATTTAATAGACTCACCATTTATTTCTGCTCTCAAAGTATTCTTCAAATGGTGAAGAATTTCCCTTCCCCCCTGCCCTCTGGGGATTGTTGGTGATGTCAGTGACTTTTGTTTTTGGAGTTTTCTTCACAGCTCTCACAATGTTTCTGTCATCAACTGCTGTTGTTTGCCTTGGCCAACCTGTTCAGCATCTGGTTGTTGGTTTCTTTCTTTTTAAGGACATTCTAAATGGTTGCTATTAGCTATGTCAGATGATTGTGAAATTGTTCTGATATATTTTTTTTCTTTTTAAAATGGCTTTTTTTTTCTTCCATAGACAGCTCTCTGGTCTTTATGTTGGTTTATCCTTTTAAGTAACAAATACATTCTTTACATATGAGACCCATGGCTCAAAACGACAATAGACATAGACTCAGGGCTATTAAATGTTTCAATTATCAATCTAACAGGGCACACCTGGGGAACAAGAGACATCTGAAAATTGGTGCATTCTAAAAAGTTGCCATGTTCCAAGTTATTCCTCTGATCTAACATCTCATATTCATATATAATGTTACATAAGATACCATTTTCAGACAAAAACATATGGGTTTTGCATGCAATAAAAGAAGCAAGTGTGATAGTCAGACTGTGGCAGATTCTCCAAGGTGCTTAGTTAAACTTGTAACCTGATTACCTTATAAAACTTCAGAAATTGTTCCAAGACAATTACTTAAAAAGAAAGGCAAGGGGTTGTCACACCAAATACTGATTTTGTTTACTACACCTTGTAGGAAGAATTAATTTTAATTTTTGAATCATGATTTTAAAGTTATCTTTACAACATTTTATTACATGTGCCTAAGACTTTGTGCGCAGTATAGTACTATGAAAAAGTCTTGAGCCACTGTATTAGTACAATTTTTGTTATAGATATTTATTTTATGAATTCTGCATCATTGACTCAGTACGAAAACCTTTTATATCTCCAAACATTACTTTTCAAAAATAATTTGCATTTGAAAAACATTTACCTGTCATTAAAGAAAGCAACATATTATGAAAGGGACCACTTTTACAGATAAAAAAAAACATAATGAAGTCGCTTGGGTTTTGCTGAAAAATAAAGAAGCAAGTCTGACAGTCAAATTCTCCAGTACTGTGGCAGATTCTCAAAGATGCTCAGTGAAACTTACCAGCTCCTTTCCTTATAAAACTGTACACACTGTACCTGGGACTATTTTTTTAAGAAAAAAAGGGTCTTTACACCTAATATTATCTTTGTTTACTTTATTACTTTATTTATTTGTTTGTTTGATGCATGTTGTAGTATTTTCCTTTTAAGCAGAAAGATTTAATGCCATTATTTTTGAAGTCATATATAGATAATATGCAGCATGATGAATAGGTTTTTGTGGTGGATTGAAATGTATTTCAATAACATAAAAAAAGAACATTTAAGTAATAAAACAAGCACAAATTTAATCTTGGAGATTTACCTATTGTGGTGGCTGACGATGGACATGCTGATGTATCTATAAAGTAAGAACAAGGAAATAATGTAAAAGATTAGTACTAAGTACTAAAGGAGGACTAGTGTATACCATGTTAATTTAGATTTTAACTGTCTTGAAAAATGTAACTTGGGTCATAGTGTTAGTGCATGAATACTTTATTGGAACAAATAAAAGTGGACTGTACTGTGTGTTTAAAGACCACCATCCCAATTCGCTTCTCTTTGAAAAACAAAAAAGTGCACTTTGGAAAATGTTTTTCAGGTTATATGAAGTATTGTTTCCTTGGAAATTTGACGAATGAAAGCTAGTATCCTTCAGATGTGCAGGTTTATGGCATTATTTTTGTCATACATACACAAAAGCTCACTGATTGGTTGGCAGAAGTATCCATCATTTGGAATAGCATTGATGCAACCACAAAAGCCATTGGTGACATTATCACAAGACCCATATTCTGTGCACTGTTCACATGGCCAGAAATACTGATCCTCACATCTGCACTGATATTCAATACCATTTAAACTGCATACTGTGGAAAACCAGAAATACATTCAGTTAGAGCTAAAATCTGTTTCCATCATTTTAAATCTATTT
Source organism: Notoglanidium macrostoma (assembly GCA_030068235.1). NCBI lineage: Eukaryota > Metazoa > Chordata > Actinopteri > Siluriformes > Auchenoglanididae > Notoglanidium > Notoglanidium macrostoma. The sequence continues at coordinate 5,701 of JAQQZR010007746.1, forward strand.
TGAGATACATATCAACAATCACCAAATATATTTTTTCTAGCTCCTTGTACTCAAAATATGTGTCAACAATCAGATTGGTGTTTCAAATATATTCATGTACATTTTCAGTAAAACTTCCCTCAAATGTACTAAAAGGTCCAAGTTTCATAGTCTAATTCTTACCTGTTGTAATGTCCACTTTTGTAACTTCTATTATGTTATCCAACAGGAAATTAAATCCTTCTAGAACATTCTTCACGTCACCAATCACTGCTGTGCTTGTGGTATTAATTTCAATTTCGACAGAAAATTCAAAAAATAGCAGTTCTATGAAAAAGACAATAATCAAGTGAATATAAGAACAAGCATCTTAATCTTGTACATATATCCATATACTCCAAAACAGTTCTCCTACCACTTTCTGGCACACACATCTGTACAAAACTGGAAAGGGCACTGATACAGTTGCATGTTTGGAAATCTTCATTCATGAAATTGCACTCATCAGACACACAGTTATTATGTGGCCAAACATACTGATCCTCACATGTGCAGTGATATACAGTTTCAGCTGGTGTGCACACTGGGGGGGAAAAAATTAAAATTCATGGACAAAATGGGCCATAGTCAGTGATACAAAATTTGCATACCATACCAAAATTTGCAACCATATTCAGAGATAAGTACAAATGCAAATGCTTACATACAAATGCTTAAACAGTTATTTTTTTATGTGCATTGTGACTGAATTGTAACAGGGAACAGTGTGAAAATTCCAGGCTTTGGTATCAGCGGTTCAGAATGTGTGGTGGTGTTAGTGACACATGGTATATTGGTCTTTCCATAGTAAGTAACAACTGATGCAATTTCCATAGTAATTGAAAACATGATAAAAAAAATCACATATATCAAAGCACAGCCTTAATATATAGCTTGGGTTTACCTGTTGTAATGTTGAAAGAATCGATTTCTGTGGTGTTGTCTAGTTGTAATGGAAAACTGATGGACTTCAATAATGATTTGATTTGTTCAATCAAAATCAATTGCGATACATTCACCTCAACCACTATGATATAATCTAGTATATCTGTGTTGGCTGGAAACAAAAACAAAAATATATAAGTAAATACATCAGCTATTTAGATTTTATGTACAAAAAGTACAGAATAGTGTGCCCTCCAAAATGATTGTCAAACTTCATGAAAATTATTTTTTTTAGAAGTACATTATACAGATTTATTTACCTTAGTTTTTTTTTTTTTTTTAAGTTTTTAAGTATTGCAATTTTTCTAAAAAAAAATTATCAACATCCTTACAATAGAAATTTAGTGACGCCTGCCCTGGAGAGAATAACAGCAATGAGTCGAAGAAAATTGGAGCTCTTGGTCCATTACTTGAGTACTACCATTACAAGTAATTCTGGATCACAAATTGCTGAAAGCTCGACAAATGTCCAAGTCATGATGCAACTCATTGCTGCAATAAAAAATTATAGTACTCCACAGAGCCCCTAAACCACCTTCTACAAAACATCCCTCCATTTTTTGCCAAACATGCAGATGGTGTGCAACCAAAAAGTTTGATGTTTATTTGAGCAGTTTAGTAATGCTTGGTGATATACAGATGCTGCATTTTATGAGATACTTCCAGGAAAGGCTTCTTTCTTGCAATGCAGTAAAGGAATGAAAGCAACTGTGCAATTCGAAAACTGAGTTTTTTCCCCTCCTTCACTATCCGCCTCACTATATGGTGAATTGCAAGCTCATGGGTCAAATTCCTGGCAAATTTCCAACTGTTTCTTAACTGTTTCTGAATCTTTTCTTATAGCCATCATCCTGCTTAAGGTTTTCTTTGGCTGCTTAATGTAAATATTTCTTTATCTGATCTGTTCAGATCAGGAACCATCTGTTTCTTTTGTGTTGAAAGTACTTTGTTTTTTTTCCATGGTAATGGTTGACAAAGGGATTTTACATGCCCGCAGGCTCATATTTATACCCCAGGGAAACAGTACATGGTTAAAGGCAACAACAAAGTTCATGAGGACTGATGGAAATGAAAAATTATATAAATAATCAAACTTTCAAGAATGCCAATTTATTTTTATATCTATTTAAAATACATCCTAAAGGTGTTAATAATTTTGACACACACACACACATCACACATATATATTCTGGAGGTCACAGTATATTATTACTTAAATTAAAATGATGTAATATATTTTAAAACAGACAGAATTCTTATTTACCGTCTTGTTTTTCACCTAAATGATTCATTTGTCCATCTGTATAGCTAAACTGGAATAAAAATAATGACATTTATTAGAGTATAGTACCTATGTAAAGAGGTGCAGAAAATTTAGTTACTCATCTTCCAAGACTAATTAAATTATTTCAGACTTTAAGCTTACAATATAAGTGTGGACACTAATTAGCATTTTTTTTGTTGCTGTTTTTGCAGAAATGAAAATAAAGCAAAGCAAAGTTTACCTCTCGAACCATGTCTGAAATTTCAGGAAGTCCTTGCGAGTTTACCACACACATAAGAAAGAGGAAAATGGCTGCAAACCTCATGAAGTATTCTGATGCTTTTGCTGTACAGTAAAAGTAAGAAGTAAACATTGTGATTTACAAGCATGATTTTTTTTTTTCATAAGGTAACCATGTGCTTCTTACCAAAGAAAAATAGGAACAAAGGAAATGCATAAAAAATGCATACTCAGAAAAAAGGATGAGCGTCCTAATTGGTTTACATTGGTTTACAAATATTAGCACTTATGTGTAATTTTGCTCTGTTATAGCACTCCATTTTGGAGTAACACTTATGTACATACCTCCTTGATTGATGATGTTATAGTACTAGTCACAAATTTGGATGCACCCTCTAATTCAGTGGCTTTTGTTTATTTTTATCATTTAAAAGACACTTCATGTTGTAAAGTAATGACGGCCTGCCATTTCTCTTTACTTGGTTGAGTGGTTCTTGACATAATATAGATTACTACAGTTGAATATGGCCATTTACTGTATACCAACACTTCTTCAACACAACACAACCGATCTTCAAAGTAGCCAGCGTTTACCTTGATGACAGCTTTGTAAACTATTGATGCAGTCATGTGGAATGCTTTTCAAATAACAGAGAGAATGAAAAACTGTAAAAGAAAGAGAAACTAAAGGTGTGCTGTGGGACTGGGATCCTGTGGGACCTATCAAAAAGGTTGTGGGAGTGGGTGGTCGGATATAAAGTGGCAGGACAAAGAAAGTCCACATTCATAAACATGGGAGACTGCTGGAGGTAGTCAGTTGCTGAGATGATGCTGTGCCACATTTTTACAATTTTGTAAAAAAATATTGGTGGGATTAGCAGAACCTACAAAGTTCTTTTGCAAATCACTATATATATATATATATATATATATATATATAGCAAGTGTTTCCCTTTGTTCTTGCTAGAAAGATAAGACAATTCTTCATTCTTTAATTTCCTGGGAAATTAGTGAAGCATACCTAGCTGGCTTTTCCTTGTTGTGGAATTTGTCTCGTTAGCCAGTTGTTCTACTGTTTTAGCTAGAAAACACAAGATAGTGGGCTAGTGGCTAACTGGGTATGTATGTATTCTTGTACTTCAAATACTTGATCAAAGTCACTGTTGATGTGTAATTTTAAGATTATGATATATGTGCCTATTTATCCAATAATCATTTTTTTGGTAGTGAGCTAACATCGGCTAGCTAGTAGCTAATGCGTAACTTTTTTCTGTAGTTTATGTTAAATGAGGTTATATTAGATGAAAAGGAGTCAATCATAAGTCATAAGTCATAATATATCAACCCACAACTTTCCCATCAGGAAAGGTCCCCCTCCTCTGGGTTCTTATACACACTTCCTGATTCCTTCCTGTTCCTGAGAGTAGGTAAGGCCTACACATGTATGTCATTGTGAAATGTTTCCATGCTTTGGAGTCTGAGTTTTGTTTAGAGTTTTGTATTTTGTCGGTGATAGTCTCATGCTTCAACCCTTACCTTGATTCTCATCTACTCCTTGGATTCTGCCTTTTGTTTTGACCTTTGTTAATGTTTGGCATTGGGCTTGGTAGTGGCAAAAAACCTCCCGCACATGGATGGTTACAGATCTGCATATTTTATCATCTGCAAATTTGTCACCATTCTATAGGTGTCTAGAAAAGTTGGACAAAGACCGGACGAACTGGTTGTCTGATAACAAACAGACATTCGGTTAAGGAAATACTTTATCCATCCTGAGGGAAATTTGAAAATTGTGTTCATGAAGATTTAAATAAAATGCAGAATTTCCATACAACATGTGATAATGTTACTAGAGCCAAAGCTTTGTAGTATTTTATTTAAATTGGCAACAGCAAATTTGCTTTGGCAAATAAGGATAAATGTAATATTTGGTTGAATTAAGTTCCTATTCCTCAAAAAAATCCTTAAGAAAAAGTTAAAAGAATGGTTTTACCTCTGACATTAAAAAAATGGCTGAAACTAGAGACGTCTTTTTAAAAAATGCCAAACCTACCTCACAGAAACCTTTACCAGAAACCTCTCTGTGTGGAGTCTCCCCTTGCTTGCTTGGGTTTCCTCCAACAGACCATAGACATGCAGATTACTTCCACTGGCTACTCTAAATTTTCCATAGGTGTGAATGCGAGCGTGAATGATTGTTTGTCTCTCTGTGTTAGCCCTGCGATAGATTGGCAACCTGCCCAGGTGTACCCCGCTTCTCATCCGAAGTCAATCTGTGATTGGCTCCAGCTTCCCCACAACCCTTAATGGATAAGTTGTATAGATAATGCATGGATGGATATGCGATCTGTTTATGTGAAGCATCTACCATACGAGTCCCTGTCTAAGTTGTTACTATGGAAACTATAACATTAGAAGGAGTACTTTACTATAAACCTGTGCAGCCGGAGCGACTGTCAGAGATCTATCGGAGAGACTATCTTCTAACCCATCAGAATTGAAATTTCTATGTAAATAATTAATATTGCTGTATCTTAAAAATATCTTACCTCCATTGGTCATGATGTTCATACAGATATGGTCACTTCAATGTTTTTAGACAACCTACCAGAGTTGGGAACATTAAAAAATCAGGCAGTAAAATGATTTCTATTTTCCTCACAGCATTTACTGTCCTTTATCCTTTTACAAACAAATAGCATGGTGCTTAGAGTCCAAGTGGTCACTAGTGACTCTGGCTTGACAACAGTAATATACACTGTAGCTGCTTAGCGTAAAGAAAATTTCATTTCCTTAGGGTTAGTACTACTTGAAAATTATAATTTCATTTTAGATTTTTACATTTATTTAACATGTTGCATATATTCTTTCAATAATATTATCCTTTAACACTACTTTTTTGTACACTTCCACTTCTTACTTTCACACTAGAAGTCCTGGTAAACAGCATATTACCTTGGTCTCTCAATTCCCTGAACATTTTGAAAATGTACACATTTTAGGAATTTAATTTAATCTGGCTCATTTAGACCAGCAAAGCTTCTGTTATATTATTAACCACTCATTATTTTAGTATAAATCTTTGTTTCAGTGGTCAAATTAATAGAGCTTCCCCATTATGTTACAAACCACATTTAACCCTAAGCAGGGCTTTATGTGCCAATAAGAAAACTTAAAATGTCTCTTCAGCTGAATGTTAAAGGCCACATGTGTACATGTTTGTGTTGTGTATGTATGCTTGTGTGGTATTTCACATCTCTTTCCATCAAGAAGTATGCAATATAAAGCTAGTTTGGCAGGTTTAAATATGAGCATCAATTAACAAAATAAAAATACCATAAGGATATATTTTTTCTTCTCAAATCAGCAAACACCGATACATAATGAAAAATAAATGGTTAAAGTTGTGCTTAATAGAGTACTTACAAGCTAATTTTTAGTGTTTCAGGTGTTTGGTATTTTTCCTTCATTACTTTTTCCTTGGTGTTTGGTTTCTCTCTTTTTTTTGCTTTCTTTCCTCCTGTATTTGTGCCATCTCCATCCTGCTCATTCTCATTTCACTTCCTTACTCCTTTGTTCTGTGATTGTACTGTCAAAAGCAAACAGACATTTTGACTTTGGCTATTTTTATATTTTTAAATAAAGATAAAGATGAGTTCGGCAATTTACTTTTTAAAGTTTTGGCACCAGGGACTGCCATCTTTCAAGGAGAAATACATAGAAATAAGACTCCTTTTTGGCATTCATATTGTCTTATTTGGTATTAACAAAAGTTTAATGTGGATTTTTTTGTTTATTATTTTTTTTTTTTACTATTGTGGAACCAAAAACAAAGGACCCACCAATGGTCTTCAGAAAAAAAATACAAAATAGAATGAAATAGAGGTTTAGGATCATTTCTTTCTAGCTGCAGATTCGCATTGCCTATTGTTGATTACACAGAAATAATCACCCCCTAGATTTTGTCTGCACTGGGGATAATTTACTTAACTCTACTTCACTGATACATCCATAACGTATCATTAGCAGTTATTGAGAAGGCACATATGAAATACAATTTTGATTGATTCATCATTGAAACATCATTGATTGGAGGATGAAGTAAATAGACTAGGGTTAGTACAAAAGAATAAGGTTTTGTTTAAAGTATAAAAATCAACCAAACTGGTTTCATAGTAGCAACTACAAGCTAGATGTTAGACTTTTTTAGCCTTTCCATTCAATATCAGAACTATCACTGTGTCAATGTCCTGTCCTGTCCTCATGCAGTATTACATGCATTACATGTATTTTATTCCACATAAAAACCTAATTGCCTACCATTATCTTATGAAAAAATTATTAGAATATTAACTATTCGATTACATCTGGCTGTAAGGCAAGATATATACACTTGTCAGACTACTACCAAAACAACTTGCTAATTAATGTTAATACAATTTGTTGACTAAGTAATGGTAATGATAGTTAAGCTGCATGCTGGGCTGGATCATTGACTTCTGGTTTCTTGGTGCTTTATAGAAAAGGCCACAAAATCATCAGTTAAACCTTTAATTTTCTAATAAATTTTCTAATAGCAATAGCACCTGCTGTTGCAGTTTCTAAGTTAAGTCTTTGAATTTAGAGGAGAGAGCTGCTGGCTGTTGCTTAATTGTAAAACATGCATTGTAGTTTGTATAAAACATGCACTGTAATTATAAAATAGTCCTTGTTGTCTGAATTCTAATGCTAGATGATGCTGATGTTATATTTAACATGTTTAGGCTACTATAAAATGTCTTTCATTTAAAATTCAAGACAAACTACTAATTTATTTTTCCCAGAATAGTTTCTATTTTCCCAGTAGTTTTCCCAGAATTAAAAATGTTTTCCTAAAAATTTTTTTTTGCTGTATTGTACAGAGTATTTGCTGAGTGTAAAGAGTAAAATTACAGAAACCCCACTCATTACTCTCTTCAGAGAGAAAAACCAAATGTTATCTGGCATAGAGTAAAACTTTCTTCAATTTGAGTACATTTTAGCATGGGCAAATTTACTGTGTAGCAAAGGCTACTGCAGTAGGTCTAACTCAAGAATAAAGATGACACAACAAGTACTCAAAATAAAACATCATTAAAAAAACATTACAGAGAAGTCATATATCTCTGACTTTTTTTTTTTTTTTTAATAGTAATTAGAAAGTCTTACCTCTAAGCACCTGGCATCTTACTCACTAATCTTTTAACAGGTGTGTTGAATACCTGTTAGCTTTGGTGTTGCCCTGACAGCTGACTCACAGAGACGCTTAATAATCAAACAAGTAATGATACACACTGGTACATACTTGCAGAACCAGTTTTTTTTTTCTTTTTCTGTTTCCTCATTCTATTGTGTGTGGTGCAAAATAGTGATTCTCAAACACACCTATCCAAAATTCCAATTTTTTAATTGTGGCTTTATATAAATGTGATGGAATAATTATGCATAAACACAATAAAGACGTCCCGATACACATTATGGGGAACCAATATTGCAATAATTCAGAAATCAATGACAAGTAGATCTCTTACCATTTATAATATGTTTATTATAAAATGTCTAAAAATAATAATTTTTGAAATAAATTTTTTTTTAGTTATTTGAATTTAATCAATAAAATAAAATAAAAAACTATTAACATTACTCTAGGGTTAGAAAATCTTCAAAAACAGAGATGAAACAGTAAGCACATTTCCAGTTCCTCCTGCATCTAGCTCAACCTGTTCTTTTGTTGATGGATCTACTTACCAGAACCCAGGCAGAGAAAGCACAATTACTTTGGGTTGTAAAGAGAGGCATACCCCTTAGGGAGATCGCACTGAATGCCTTATCTTTGTTACATAACACTTGCTCAGATTACTGAGTTTAACCATAATGCTCCAGTCTGATTTCACTGAACTTACTTATAATACAGAAATAAATCAACACCTACCCCAAAAAAATCTAAAACAAGATCTCTTTATTATTTCTTAGATAGAAATAATAAGGACATAGATTTTAGTGATCAACTGGAAACAAGAAGGAAACAATTGTTGAAGTGTCCCATCTCTCTGAATTTCCCCTGAGACAAAACACCTCAGAAATCTCACATACAGTCTTCTCCTTCTGAGTTTCTGTAACGATCTCAACAATATAACTCTCATTCTCAGATCTGACAAGTTAATAATGTTTCAAATTCATTCAGCATATATTATTAAGTTTACCACAACCATACTAATGTATATTTAGAGATATGTAAAGTTTACTTACTATACTACTGTCTAAGTAGCACTGAAGAGATGTACACTGATATGCGAGTACAGGCATACACGTGGATTTGTTGTTTGTTGGTTTGTTTGTTGTTAGGATTTGTAAGTAAATCTGAAGAGAAGTACACTAGGTGCCGGGGGAAAAAAGAATTTAGTACCAGAACTACAAATTATATTTGTGTATGCGAAATTAAAGTTAAAATTGTGTTTGGACAAGAGCTTTCAGTACAATTCTATTGAAAATATTCTACTCTAATGTTAACCTGATTTTATCATGCAGCTCCTCAGTCAAGACTAGAAAAATTACTCAACCCAGTAAAGTAAGCAGTAAACAGTTTCCTAGACAGTGCAGTGATGATGTATTTACTGTCTACTCAGTAGAATGTCTCATGTCTCGGTCTCATGTCTATCCTCTTTTCTCATTCTCTTTCACCTAAGGAAATTTAAGACATTTTTTATAACAAAGTTGATACCAAAACGGAACACAAGTGAAAATGTGAATTAAACCTCCTTGAATGGAAAATTGAAACAATCATAAAAGTTTAATAGCTAGCTAGTTAACATTATTACATTCACTATTATCAGTATTGGTATTTCTACAGTGGATACTGAATCTTAAATTTTTCAATCAATCTTACAACTTATACCACTAACAAGTTAGGATATCAACCAACTGTTCTAATGATGACAAAAGGAATTAAAGTCATGTACTGCATGGGATATGAAAATTCTTCATCATATAATATGCACTGTATGTGTAGTTCACCTTGTATTTTAATTAGTGTAATTATGGTTTTAATGAGTCTATTATAAAGGAAGTTGAAACAATAGGCACGATAATACTGAGCAAAGATAAGTTTAGCAACCTGTAAAGGCATACGTGGAAATCCCAGTTGCTAGGTAACTAATTGTAAGGACAATGGCAAATTCTGAAAGAATTTTAATAAACTCTGAATAAACAATTGTAAACACTCAAACCAGAAACTCTTAACTAACCAGAATAACAGATGACCTGTTACATTACACTTACACAGTCGCTTTCACTGTCATAAGGGATGTCTAGGTTTCTTTTTTTTTTTTTTTTTTTTTTTAGCCCTTTTTGGTTAATATTTAGTATTTAAGTTGGTTGATTTTTTGGCATTGAAATTTGATGTGCATTTAAAGAATGACTATATAATTTGAAAACTCTTTGTTCACTATATTTGGACACAGATGTTTAGACTGAGGACATTTTTCTCGAACGCATATTCTAATTTTAGGTGGTTTTGGATGTGGTACTATCTTGAAATTTACAAATTATGAAATCAGAGGCTCTGCTGAATTACTAAACAATTGGGCCAAAAGCATTTATGACTGTGGTAAAATAGAACATATTTGAGAGCAGTAAAACATCATAAAATGACTCAAAAGGCTTCATTTCATGTTTATTATTTATTATTTGTATTTATAATTTGCTATATATTTTTTTCATTTGTTCAACAATACTTTTGTCTTTACTATTATTCTAAAATTTTATCTATAAAATAAGCAAAGTAAGCAAGCAAAACTATTCTATAACACCTGTCAAAAACGTAATGTCTAATGTATAACTTTGAATAGGTTTTATTGGTTTTTTAGTTGGATTAATTAAAAATAAACCATTTATTTGTTTATTTTTCACTTTAATATTTCTCTTTAATTGGGTATTGGACTGAACATATACTTGAAAGAACTGATGAAGTCTAAAATTAAGCCACCACGAATTCTTCAACAGCATAGCAAGTGGTGCACATTTTACTAAATGTTCTGCTTAAAAACATCATAAACATATCCGATACACCATGCTAGTTCTTTTATGTGCAATCTCACTTGGGTGCAATTTATGTGCAATCTATATGCAATTAATAGGCAATTTCTGAATTTCTTAATTTCTCTTACTCTTATGTGCAATTTTTTTACTTGGGTGCAATTTTCCTGATGCAAATGATCAATTTACTACTGCTTCTGTGTCAATGTCTGTCACTCCATTGTGTATCTGGAGTGTACATTTGTGTTTTTATTATACTTTATTCTTTATTCTACTCTATTGTTTTTACATTTTATTGTCTACTCTTTGTTTCTGTCCACTTTCTGCCATGGCAATGCAAATTTCCCACTTGTGGGACTAATAAAGGTTTATCTTATCTTATCTCTCCTAATGACTTTTACTGTGTTTCTGGTAATAGGTTAATGGTTCTTGGTGGCTTCTGTGGTGGTGATAATCTACCCATGAAAGAAGGCCCTGATGGATTCTATTAGTATTTAACAGTAACTAGAAAATCATTAATAGAAACAGTTGCAAAATAATGTTTTAATTGAAAGCAATGGAGCAAACAAATCCATACATGAGACAAAGAGAGTTGATGCTACACAAATTTCCATTACGTTTCATTACATGATGAAAAACCATTAAAATATTTCCTTACCAGATTGTCATTTCATTTTGCAGAAGGGTGGTAGAAGGAAATCACAGAACATATTTTAATGAATAGCATTAATTAGAAGTGAATTACAGTTAATTGCTTCAGTTGACATTGCCACATACCACATCTGTGGAATGTTGATGTTTCAGTTGCATCTCGGTGTGCAGGAAGTTTGAACAACAAATTTCATAAAAGCTGAGATGTTTGTATTTGTTTACTTAGCAACAAAAATGGTGCTGTGAGGTTTACACTTAATAGCAATGATATGCTAACCATGATTACTCAAGAAAGGTTTGTGGAGGATACCATAGAGGTTATTTACGAATATTTTTTTTTGTTATAGTTTTTGGATTGTGGATGATTTGTGTTAGTTAATTAATTAGTTAATTAGTGTTCAAATAATAAACAAGTCTACTGGGTAATCACAGTCACTAAGATGATGTATGATTAAAACATAAAAGCACAGTTTTATTCAGCGTAACACTTCCATAAATGGAAAGAAGGCACCAAAAACACAAGGCAAAACTGTAGAGAAATCTCAGACATGAATAAAGTCTGAGCACTGAGTCCAAGCTTTGAGGATCATTAAGGCAATTCAATACAGATAGAAATGACAATTTTGCTCATGTCAATAATTTTTCAGATTTTGGGATAAACTTCATCTTCAACATGTCTTTGTATAAACTGTAGTAATAAAAATAGCACAAAAAATATTATAACAAAAAAGTCAATTTCACTGTTTTTGTCTATGATCACCTTATCTAAAATATAGCAACATTGAAGGCATCAAACACGATGGATACATCCATCCATCCAACCATCCATCCATCCATTATCTATACCACTTATCAGTCAGGATCACAGGAAAGCTGGAGCCAATCCCAGCTGAATTTAGGTGAGAGGTGGGGTACACCCTGGGCAGGTCACCATTCTATCACAGGGCTAACACATATCATCCACACTCTCATTTACTATCTATAGGCAATTTAGAGTAGCCAGTTGACCTCATCTGCATGTCTTTGGACTGTGGGAGGAAACTGGAGCACCAAGAGAAAACCCACACAAGCACAGGGAGAACATGCAAACTCAACCCAGAAAGGCCCCAGTCAGCCAGCAGGTTCATTTCCTGAAAAGCTTGTTTCGTTACATGTCAATTAATGTTCCATTGTAATATTCATGCCAAGTTCCTTTACAAACTTTATAAACCACACTAACTAATAGGCATTTAATGATTCACCTAATTGGCGATTTGATTCACAATATTTGGTTCAGGATGTAGTGTTGCCACAATATTTTAGAAAATAAAAAGGAAATTAAAAGTAAAATTTTATTACCAATAAATGCAACATTTATTTTCCTATTCTTTTTTAACTTAAATATTGATTTTGTTAAATGGAAAAAGTACTTTTGTTTCATTTTCTTAACAACCAGCAATAATTATTTACAAACATTTGTAAAGGTTGGAGTAAAATATAATAGTTTATTAACTAAAACATTCCTTTTAATTCCTTTTAAAATTGAAAAAGTGAAGAATAAGCATATTCTAAATCATTATGAACATTTATAAAGCCTGTAGTCAGGCTTAAAACCACTGCCTTCATTTGCTTATCACTTCTTTTCCTTTCAGCAGTTTGTAAAAAGATTACTCAGATTTCTTTTTGAATCTGTTTGTAAAGTCAATCGCACAAAATCTCGTTCATATTTTAGATCTGCTTTTCATGTGTTTTAGCCATAGACAGTAAAAAAAAAATAGTGGAAAGAGCCACTGTATAGAGTTTGAATAGAGAGAAGTGAAGCCAAATTGAAGCTACTTCCTGGTGAGTTTCTTGCTGATCTCGCAGCCAAAGACTCGATTTTGATGATGTAAGGCAACATAAAGTGATGGGGAGCTTCAATGTCTGTGGTAGCTGTGCTCAAAAAATTCTTTAGGTTTACTTTCTGAATCTGAATGTGACTTTGTTGTCTTTTTTCCGAGCATATCCAATTCTGGTATGTGTTCTGATTCACTAAACAATTTAAAGGGCACTACTAATGGCTGAATAGGTTTACAGATTTCCCCAAGAGCTCATTTTGCGAACAGTCTGTTGAAGTTTTTTGGTTTTATTTTTTTGCATGGTTGGAGTAAAATGTTTATTACATAGCCATGAAGTGAGTCATGAGGTTACAGAGCCGGTCATACAGTGTTTCTCTAGAAAACAACATCCGTCATATAAAGGGGCAAAACGATATTTGATGTCAAAAAAGCTGAAAATAATTGGAAGCTAAGATTAATTGCCGTTCTTTATTTCCATCAATACGAATCATCCTAAATTTGCCCCGTTATTTAATGATGCATCATTACATGCCTAATAACTAAAGTAGATTTTCTCAAAATCAGTTTCTATACTCTTTCTATACTCCTAATAAATAAATCTCTGTTCAGTGACCTTTACTTTACATATCTTCATTCCTATCTCTAATAACAAAAATATTACATTCTGCCTGTGAGTTTTTTTTTTAATTGAAAAAAGGTTTTGGTTCTAATGCCATTTTTGCATGTTATAAACACCCTACAGAACACAACAGGCTGATTTTTTTGGGGGTGTGTCTTTAAATGTAAATATGTAAATAGGTTAATAATGATAACATAGGACATGGCCAAGTTAGCCAATCAGAGTGAAAATATTTACATATTTAAATTAAAGGCACCACCCTCAAAATCAACCTGACTTATCTGATAGGCATGGGGAAAATGTACCATAACATTAAATATTAAATAATATTCTCAATTTAAAAAAACTTGCTAACTTTACAAAAGCATCTCAGTGAATAATATAAAATAATTGAAATGTGTATGTAATGGCCCCTTTAAATCTTACTTTTATACTGATTTTCGCATACCTTTATTCTTTATGCTTTTATACTTATTACATTAGCTGTAAAGCACACTGAATATGTGCTACATAAATAAACTTTGACTTGAAGTGGTGAAAAAGAATGCTCCTCGGCAACATGAGTGTTTCTGGGATGCTAAGAGATGGTGCTGGGTGTAGGACAGAGCTGCACTTAGGTGGATTGACTGCCTGAGGCTTTAGCTTAGCATCCAGGCTTTGTGTCTGCTTCGGTTGTGTGACTCAGCATGGGTCAGGGATGCTAATGGCTCCGAGTGTAGTCGGGTACATGATGCAATCTGAATCTGGGAGGCTAAAAGTCAGTTTGTAGTATTGATTTCTGATCTGTTGCAGGAATTCTCTGTAGTAAGTTTTTAGTCCACACAAGGAGTGCAAAATTAACAACAAACTTCAACTTAGTAGAAAATCCCATCTGGTATAGCTCCAAGTTGATAAAACTGTCTTCAGTGAAATGCGCCACACTAAATTGTGGTTGAAATCTGATCTTACCTATTTTATTATCATCCTCTGGAAGACTATGTTGACTTTGATTTTCTTTATTGCATCCTGGAACAGCACACTTCCTGCACATATCTGCTTGATCTTTTGCTGAATAACTATGTATAGATGATTTCCCCCATCTTTTTGATTCAGATTGCAATGGGCAATATATGTCATATGGGGTGGACATGCACATAGGTACGTATAAATGACACTAATTTTCTAATTGCCTGTTCTCTTTGCCTATTTTTTTCTGTGGCCGTTACTGACTGGGAAGACAACTGCCCACTTTGAAACTCCAATAAGAAGTTGTCCATGAGGTCGATGAGATGTTGCTCTGAGATGGTGGGCATGAGAGTTATGTCAGTATTAATAGGCATAAGATAGACAGAGAAACAAACAATTAAAAAAATGTTTTAGAATTGCTTTATAATTAGATTTGATCAGATCATGTTTTATGAAGCAGGATTTAATGGCAGAATGTAATTTAATCTAACCCTGGGTGGATCATTTTTGTTGCAGTAATGTGAATGTTTCCTGCAAGCCAAACCATTTCTGGGGCAATTTATCATCCAATCCTATGCCACAAACTTGTCATGTATGCCTTAGTACACCAAATCCAGTTTATTCACTACATCCTACATATTGTCACAAATTATTAGTCTTTTTGAGCACATTAAGGTAGAAAAGATTATTACTGGCATATATTGAGCTGTTTGTTTTGTTAGTTTAATAATGGTACTAACAGCTATCTACTTACCAGACTTTGAGACTGATCCTAACATGAGGAAATAGACTTGAGGAGGCTATTTGGGGAGGGCTGTATTTGTCAAAAGAGCTCAGTACGCCCAACTCCGTCATCCATGAATGACATAATTACTCAAGAAGAAAGCAATATCTCATCCTTGACAGAAATAACAAAATTGTTTTGGGGGGCAGTAGAAAGGTGGTGGAGGTGATAATATAGTCTGTCTGCAAGTGAATATACAAAATAAAGTCATAATTCCTTAACATTCAGAATTTTTAACATATATTCTGGTAACTATTTTTTGCTCCTCATACAGTAGAACAAAAACATAAATAGACATAAACCATACCTGTCAAACAAGTATGAGCTCATCATGATTAACTTACTGACATGGGTGGATCAGCTGCTATGATATTAGCAAACCTTCTAAGGCATAATGAGGTAAATCTATCCTGGTTGGAGCCAAGGTAAGACTTCTAAATCTTACTAGACAAATCCAGCTGTTTAAAAATTAATAACGCAATTTCTATTCTGTACTTTTTATATTTGTTAGAAGAGGACTTGTATTATCTTTTTTTTAATTGTATGTGTACAATACCCAGACAGAGAGGAATATCTTGCTTTTATATTCTAAATGCTGAAGTTATGCATAATCTGTAGCAGTACATATCACATAAAAATGGGGCATCACCACAAAATGAGTCCAGTGGTGCAAAAGTTCATTCTGAAATACAGCAATTTGAAACAAGAGTATGTCAATAAAATGACCCACATATAATTTTTCAAATTTTGCAATAAATACATTTCTTAACGTATAATGTATCCAAAATATTATACTGTGAAACAACCTATAAACATGACTGAATATGACAATCCTCTGATTGCAGTGAATTCATTTCAATTTACACTCCACGTTTACAGCTGATTTTCTCCGAACTTGGTTTTCTGTTGCTATCATGATATTTTTAAACATTTTTGCTATTTTCTCTGGATTGGCTGCACCAAATTTAACAAATCATCCCCTATTTTAAAGATAATTAACTTTTAGAAGATCCAATAAAAATATCTTTTCTATTTTTTTCTTACCAATTGGATTTATTTTGTGGTGGTATTTGGTAAAAAGGTAAAACATCATAAGATTTTCACACAAGTCCTAAAAGTAGATTAAGAGAACCCAATTAAAAAAAATTAGACAAACATTTGCATTGGATTAAGGTCAGGACGTTGACTTGGCCATTCCAAAACATAAATTTTATTCTTTAACCATTCTTTGGTAGAATGCCTTCTGTGCGTAGGGTCATTGTCTTGCTTCATGACCCTCTTTCTATCGAGATTCAGTTCACAGACAAAAGTCCTGACATTTTCCTTTAGAAATCAATGGAATAATTCAGAATTCATTGTTCCATCAATGATGACAAGCCATCCTGGAACCGATACAGCAAAACTGGCCCAAAACCATGATACAACCACCTCCATGTTTCACAGATGGGATAAGGTTATTATGCTGGAAAGCAGTGTTTTCCTTTCTCCAAATATAACACATAAACCAAAAAAGATTTATTTTGGTCTCATCCATCAACAAAATATTTCCAATAGCCTTCTGGTTTGTCCATGTGATCTTTAGAAAACTGTAGACAGACAGTAATGTTCTTTTTGGAGAGCAGTGGCTTTCACCTTGCTGCAACATTAGCCAATATGAGACAGGCCTTTAGTTGCTTAGAAGTTACCCTGGGTTCCTTTGAGACCTCGCGGATTATTACACGCCTTGGTTGAGGAGCTTGAATTTCCTCTATATGTCTGACTGAGGATTGGTGGAGTCCAAATTCTTTAGAGATTGTTTTATAGCTTTTTCCAGCCTCATTAAAGTACTGTTTTTCTGAGGTACTCATAAATGTCCTTTTTTCATGTCATGATACACTTCCACAAATGTGTTGTGAATATTGGACTTTGATAAATCCCTGTTCTTTAAATTAAACAAGGCACCCAGTCAACCCCTGATTGCCATCCCATTGATTGAAAACACCTGACTCTTTAATTTCAAATGAACTGCTAATCCTAGATGTTTGCATACTTTTGCCACTCACTGATATACAATATTGGATCATTTCCCTCTATAAATAAATGATCAAGTATAATATTTTTGTCTCACTGGGTTCTTTTTTCTTGTGTGAAAATACGATGATGTTTTAGGGCATATCTATGCAGAAATATAGAAAAGGGTTCACAGACCTTCAAGCACCATTGTTTAAGCATATTAGTGTATAAGACTACATGATTTCAGCTTGTGCCCAACCATTATTATATGTTGAATAGAGACACTGACGTGATACCAACCAAAGTGTAGACTCTGCCTGAACATCATGGCTACTAAAGGTAAGTTCATTTATAGGCATGTAGCAATACTGGTTATTATAATTTAATACAGCATATTTTACTATAATAGACACTTGAAAGTGTTTGAACTTGTTGTTCTTAATAAACATGACAGACTTGTTTAAATAGCGGTAATAGCTAACTTAGGTGGAGTAGGAAAAATTATTTTCCTCATTCCTTTTCTGTATAAAGCTCCCAACCCTAGCAGGAAAAACCCTTGGTTTTTTTTTTTGGTTTTTTTTTTTTAGTATAATTACTAACCTTAAGCTAAAGAAAAAAGATGTTGGTGGTGACCATTTGCAGCTGTTACAACATAAACGATAACAAGAACTAACTTGGTTTGCAGATGTTCCACAACATAAAATGCCACTATAAGTGGAAAAAGCTTTGTTCTTTCATTAATGAAAAACAAAAAAAACACTTAATCAATTTATTTAAATTAATTAAATTAATAGTAAATCGCTGTGCTATAAGAGAAATAAAACACTTTTTGTGACATGCCATTCTAGGAAAATAATCAACTTTCGGATGGTAACAGTAACTCCACTGATTATAGTCACAATACCAATTTATGTTCATTACATGTTTTTGTTTATCTGTCCTAGTATGAATTGTTATGAACAATTGTCTTCAGCTGATAAATATTATACCTAATGTTATATGTGTTGATCCACTGGTTAATGTTAAGAAAAATATTTTGAAAATTAACATTTTATATCTCTTACATTTATTTTACAGAAAGGGCATCAAAACAGTTCTCTTATGTGGCAATTTTGTTCATTCATATGTGTGTGGTGATCCTGCAAAGATGCCCTCAAGTCTCAGGCATCATTTTAGAGGTAAAAGGACTCTTTACTTTAACTTCTAGAGTAAGTTTCATGTAGAAAGAGCACTCTCAAAATGTAAGATTTGAAATAGTTCAATTTTATTTAAGGATAACCTAAGTTCCACACAATCTGTCACGACTCCCATACTGCGGCCTACAAGTACAAATTGCTGATCGCCAGTACTTTTTGCCAATTTTTTAACTCCATTAACTGCCATTATCTAATATTTGGATTTGACTGCTTATTTTCTTTCTGATAAACCATATTTTGCTGCTGCATCCAATTCAGCCACATGACACAGAATTCTAAGTTGGGACCAATAAAATACCCACAGGTCTTCCACAAGGAGAGTTCCTACTCTCAATCTCAGGAACTAAAATAAAATTGTGGAACTTATAGTTGGCTAGGGTCAGAGGGTCACCAGAACAGCCTTTTACTTGTACATTTAAAAATGAAAAGATTGAACAGACACCTTAAGTATTGTATTGACCAATTCTCAGATAGATTTGAAAACATTTACACATTAAAGATATATAAAACAGTATTCAGTAGCTTCTAAGCAATTATCAAAATGCAGGATTTGAAATTCATCTAAAATAATTATTTCCAATTATAATATATAGGAAATCTTATATACAGCAAAACAATTAGATTAAAACAGAAAAAGGTAGGCAAGTACCATACATCAGATTAAAGGTGTTAAGGAGGGAAATGTTTTAATTTCTTCAATTTACGTTCATATTGAGACCACTCCATGATTATCCATCCTAAATCAAAGTTTACAGGTTATTATAATGCATTGTTTTATATATATATTTTTAAATATTGCAGTAAAAAATTTAAATATAACTTTTCTCTCTGACCACAAATGTGGTTTTATTGTTCAACACAGTTATAGCACAATAATCTAATAAGCTTTTTTCTTTTCACTTCCAGTTTAGGCAGAATCATACCTGGCTGGCTCATGTCAGAGCAAAAAGAGCTGGTAAATAATAATTCTAATTGTCTGTTTCTGATTACAAAAAATATATTTATTTTTATTCATATGTATATGTATTTATTTATTCATTTGGTTATTTATTTATTTAGTACAAAATGTGTGTGCATCTTGTGATAATAATAATAATAATAATAATAATAATAATAATAATAATAATAATAATAATAATAATAATAATGTTATTATGATGATGATGATTATTATTATTATTATTTTTTTAAATCCTGATTTTGTTCATTAGTCTATTGTTAAAATAAAAGTAACATTAAAAATAAATATAATACACATGTCTTGACAGTGTAGTATTTCCTTTTTATGTCAGATCAGGTTTCAGACTGGCTGGTGATCTGTGCAACAATGTTTTTATCTCCAGACGCTTTGTTTTAAACTCTCAATGTATAGTTTTGGTCTGAATTTACACCCTGACTTATTATTAAAGATACAGTATGTCCAGCTTGTGCAACTGGCCCCTGATTAATATTGAGAATGACACAGTAAATACTGCAATCTGTAATTAAGTGAATGACCTTCTCAATGTAACACTCCTAATATGTGACATTGTATTCACTTATATTAAGTAGTTAATTAGCGTAGAAAAATGCTATCATGGTATGCAATGGTTTATCACCAAGAAATGACAGGTTGGAAGAGAGTAGCAGCCATGAAATGATGAATGCATCACAAAGTAATTAAATTATATGAGTATAGTGTAGAGATAAGCATGCCCATCCTTCATTCAAAGTGAGTGAATCGTAACCAATTGCAAGCTGCTGATACTGAGGAATCCTAACGTCTGAGACATTGTATTGTTGAACCAATTATTAAACTGGTATGGTTTACATTGATTACTTTACCAGTGCTTACTTATTATAAAAATATCAAATTGAAAGCAATTACCATTCTGTATTGAGTCTTTTTGTTACTTTTTGTTTTGTTTAACCACTACAGAATTAAACGCACCTGCTACAATCTCCAGAACCGTAAATTTTACAAACTCAACCACCATGACCACAAACTCTACAACCACACTCTCCATTCCTACAACAACTACAATCTTCACCACTAAAAAGTCATCAAACCCCAGTACTTCCCAAAATAAAAATGTCTCAGTTAAAAAGCCTACAAATGCCAATATTGCCACAAAAAGAAGCTTCACAACTAAAAAATCCACAACCACCAAACCCACAACTACAGCTCCAACTACAAACTCTACAACCACCAACCCCATAACTGCAGTTTCCTCAATCACAGGTATGATTTCCATCCATTACTTTTTTACTTCCAAGAAGAGCATCATTTGACAATAAATTTAAAAGATATATTCAGATGTAATGGATTTCTGGACTGTTTTTATTAGTCTGATGCAACAGATAAGCAGATGCACTTCAATTGTACTCAACATATTATCATTTAATCAGTACGGTTCCACCTATTTTATTTCATCTTGCTGATAAATTCATTTTATAGACTATTTTATTTCATTATGAATTTAAATCATTTTCTGGTCTTTATTAATCATATTTATCTGCACAGTGTTGTCTGTGTGCTAAAATTTAGCTAGAACTGTAAGTAACAAGCTATGTTTTACGGAGCCCCCGAAGTGACATGGGGAAAAAAAAATTTTGGGAGGGAAAAAAAAATTTTGGGGAGTGAAAAAAAAATTTTGGTAGGGTAAAAAAAAATTTTGGTAGGGAAAATATTTTTTGCAGGGGAGTTTCTCGGGATTCGATTATTCTTACTTCCGGGTCAGTTCGGCAACATGGAGACCACATTATTGGAGCGCGCACACCCGCGGGAAAGGTTCCTGGAGTTTTATTTTGAAATTGGGCTCAAATATAAAGACATTAAATCAGTGTTTTGCAGTAGGCAC
>JAQQZR010008060.1:0-26902 GCA_030068235.1 Notoglanidium macrostoma
GAGTATAGTGTATTTAGTGTATACAGTGTGAGTATAGTGTATTTAGTGCACACAGTGTGAGTATAGTGTATTTAGTGCACACAGTGTGAGTATAGTGTATTTAGTGTATACAGTGTGAGTATATTACTATATATAATAGTAATAGTAATATACTATTGGAATGATTTAATCTTGATATTGATAAATTATGTGAAAATTATGGTGAAATTTATCCTGTAGTATCATTAATTGTATTTCTATAGTTTGATATCTTTTGTAAACTGATTTTTATTGTGCTGATTTTTTTTGTCATTTGCTTTGCTTTTAAACCTCTTCCAGCTAAGAAAGGGCTTGAGGATCACACTTTAAGTTGGATCAGTGGTGAGGAAAGCTGAAAAGTAGGTGAAATATGATTACACCATAATTATATGGCCAAGTATTATGTACACCTGATACAGCTTTGTGAATATACTGAAATGTTTCCAGGACAGTTCAGTTCGTGTTACTCTATCTGAAGTGTTAGTGAGCAGAACATTGAAGATATGAATGAAGTCCTTGTCAGGTTGAGGGTCATCATGTTTGTCATCAGGACAAACAGTTCTCAAGAACAAGATGAACAGGAGAGAGAGAGAGAGAGAGAGAGAGAGAGAGAGAGAGAGAGAGAGAGAGAGAGAGAGAGAGAGAGAGAGTACCATTTCTATTATTATTTTAAAGACACATTAAACTACTAAAATGACTTCTTAGGGATTTAAAATATATTAAATATAGTCATATTGATCTATTATTTACTAATATAAGATTATCAAACCTACCAAAGCTTGAAATGGTCTTGTTCTGGTCTTGTACAAATTTTTATATCATTCAACTAAAATGTCTTCTTTTTTTTTGCAGTGAGCACACTGTAGAGATTTATTTCTGCATCTTAAGAGTTGAGCTTGGGGTGTTTTTTTTTATTTTGTGAAAAGAAAACCATCTGGTATTTGATTGACATTAAAATGGGAGTAACTTCATTAGTCTTTGTTTCTGGAAGAATAAAAACACACAACTGTTTATTAGAGACATGAGAAGAGTCACTTAATAATCTTACATAATATGTAATAGCTGACAACAGAAACTGCTGAAAAATGCCCTTACTAAGTCAGTGTACATATCATTATTTTGACTTTCATTTTATTTTGAATATTTGCTCATAATTCTGTGCTGTTTCTCAGACAGTCAGTAAGCCAGACGTTGCTTTAGTGCAACTCATTTGACACGAATATGTATAATGATTTGTGATATGCTTAATCAACATGATATTCCATAAAGGTAATTTGGTGTATTTATGCAAAAGCAAAATAAAAATGCTTTATTTTAGAAAAGCATCAGGTTCAGATGGATCATTAAAATGTCAGCATGACAAATTGAAACATTTTTAATTACTTAATTAAAAAAATCTAAATCATAAATTTTGGTTATTGATTTAATTGAGCATTGCCTATAATAATGGCACTCTTTTGTAAGAAAATGTTTATGTTGAGTATCAAAGGACATTACATGAAATTCAGACGATTGTATTTATAGACAAAACTTGTGTCAATCCAGATTAAATCCGTACAATGTAGCACCAGACTGACGCTCGTGTTAATGAACTTGATCTTTGTTTTCTTTCGTGAGCTTCGTATGTGGCCGTGAGGGAGAGAAATGTAAGATTAACATTCATTCATTGTTTCATTCATCATGTTCAGTAAGCGCTTTATCCTGCTCAGCGTGATGGTGGAGCTGGAATCTGTCCTGCTGAGCCGCCGGAGGAAACCCACACAGACCCGCGTCTGAGAAATGAAACTCCACAGAGACGGTCATCACATCTGGGACCCTGAAATGTACACTCCACTAAAGTCAAATCGAAATATATTCAAATCTTTTAAGTGTTCCATGTTTAAATGGGTTTTGGTGGCGTATACAAAAAGAAATAATAAAAAAAAACAATACTATACAATTTAAATAGAAAGGTTATAAACATACCCCTTTATACTATTTATAGTTAATAAGAGGATGATAAATAAGCGAGTGTTATCAGGATTCCCAAATATTTTACAACATTAGTAGGTGTAAGGCCGAGTCTCTGGTATAAAAACGAGGTCACAAGTCAGAGTTCATGCCAATACAGAAGAGAAGCTCGCAGCGACATCAGCCTGGTTTAATTCATGAAGGAGTTACAGAGACGAGAAGAGACAGAGACGACAGAGCAGATCACTGAGCTTTGTGATTACATGCCATTACAAAGGACTAAACAAAGCAAAATCATTTTCTAAGACTCATTAACATACATTATTCATCATTAAATAATTAGTCCAACCTATATCTCCATTATAAATGTTCATAAGATCATCGTCTGTCCATTACACATGACGGCCTGATCAGCTTGCAAGTAGATGACCAGGATGATGAAGAGCAAAGCTGGGTCAAAGCAGAGCCGCTGGTATCTGTACGTTAGGATGTGTTTGGGTTTACTGAGCGAGATGTTCTTGAACAAGAAGCCATGTGTTATAAAGGCCTTGACGTTCGCACCGTCCTTATCATTATACTAGCCTCAGAGTAGAACAACAAGAAGAGTTCACGTAAGTTTGAAGCAAACCCAAATCAATTAATAAAAAGCATAAAGATTGGTCACAAACTGACGTCAAATACGGATCCATCCGTCTCGCTATCTGCTTCATTTGGCTTGATCAAGCTGTGGTTTAGGCTGGAGCAAAAACTCATAAGTCATAATTCCTTTTTTTATTGCTATGGTGATTTTGGCGAATTGTGAATTTTCACACATTTTTTCTAAACTTGTAAAGTTTAGAAAACTTATAAAGTTAATAACCATGAGAGGTGGCACCGGTGGGTCCAATTGCGCATCAATTAGCATCTCTCAATTCACGATAAAAAGTTAGCAACCCCTACAACAAAATATATTGCACTTAAGAGGAAAAAGCTTAACTAAAATCAAAAAGCAACATTTCTATCTAGACAAAACACAATTTATGGGAATAAAAAAGGGTGGTACAGGGGTTAGAGGGTTAATCAGCCAAACACAAACAACTGCTGAACAAAATGACTAATTAGCAGTCTCACATCATCCTTTTTTTTTTATCTCAGCAAATTCATTCCTGAGCAAAAAAATGAGGCAAACACAATATTGCGAAATATAAAGCTTTAAATGTTCTCAACAGCAAATCACTGGTCAGGAAAATGAGCAGGAATGAAACATAGATGCAGTAACTCGGTATGGTGCAGCTTTTCCCTCGATTCCCTTTAAATGTTGAAGGCTTGTGGGTAAACCTGCAGACGGCTTTTTACAGAAAGAAGAGTCCGTGTTGTTCCACTCGATGTTAAAGTCTTCAAACAGAAGAGATTTTGGAACATTTTGAATCTCCAGACAAGTTAGTTTCAGTATTATATCATTTAAACATTTCAATCTTTTCATGATTTCCTCTTTGCGTACCAGAAGACTGTGTAAGTGAACGTCCCTGTTTCCAGCTGTTCCTCCCGACAGCTTCAGCAGCGAGCAGCGACCAGCAGAAGAAGGTCGAGGTCTCAGGAGCGCTTTTTTTTATTCCTGTTAATTTTCTGCCCAGTGGTTCTTGTGGAGACCATTGAAAGCTTAATTAATATTGGGTTTGCCTCATTTTTTTTGCCCAGGCGTGTACATCTATTTCTATATAAAGTTCTTGTGATGTTTCTTCCAGAGGCAGTTTGGAACTCTATAATGAGGGGTGCAGCAGAGGATGACGATTTTTACATTGTGATTCCTTTTACATGCTGTGTGGTTCAGCACTCGATATATATAACATCACATATATAACACGTGTTATTCATTCATCAATTTGGGAGAAAACCTTTCTAACACTTACAAAATGCTAATATATTGCGATTTGACTTTAGTGGAGTGTACACTTCAGGGTCCCAGATATGAATTTCACACAGCGAGGCAGACAAAGCAAGTGTGCAAAAATGAGAGATAAAGAGCTGATTACTGAAACACCACTTAACGTCTGACGGACTCGATTCTGATGACCGTCTCAATGGAGTTTCATTTCTCAGACATGGGTCTGTGTGGGTTTCCTCCGGCAGCTCAGCAGGACAGATTCCAGCTCCATCACGCTCAGCAGGATAAAGCGCTTACTGAACATGAATGAAACAAATGAATGAATGTTAATATTACATTTCTCTCCCTCACGGTCACATACGAAGCTCACGAAAGAAAACAAAGGTCAAGTTCATCAACACGAGCGTCAGTCTGGTGCTGATGTGACACATTTAATACATTTATCTACTCGTATTTAGAAGCCTAACTGCTTTAAAGAACAATAAATTAATCTAAATATAAGCAGGCCGGTGCAGACAATAGATAATTGCTGGTGAGTGTTTTGAAAGGAAGAATTGGGATTGAGAGAGGAGCAGGGAGGGGCGATACCACTCTTAAACATGATGTAGTGATGTACCAAACAGTCAAATCTACATCTACATAAATATTCCAAATTACTTTTATATAATAGCTTGTTAAGCGTATTACAAACAACTAAACATATTTGTGTCACAATAAAGTCACTTGTCTTACTGAGTGTCTGAGGAACAGCGTAAAGAATAGAAATTATAAGCAAATATAAATATATTAGTCTTATCGATGGATTGTGAGGTATTTTTAATTAAGTTGAAATGAGTTAGTGAGTCGAAATAATTTAGTAGGATGAAATAAACAAGGTACTAAGTCATTATAGTAAATTAGAAAGTCAAAGTAATGAGATAACATTAACAATTTTTAACACACTGACTAACAAGATATTAAGTCACAATAATGACATAGCATTTGAAACAAACTTCACACCTTGTGCTTCAGGGCTTCTGTATATAATAATTATGATAATTACTTAATAATTGTCAAAAATAATATATAATATAATATAATATAATACAATACAATACAATATAATATAATATAATATAATAGCCGACTCTTCTCTGCCACGCAAATCTGCAACCACAACCATTATTTTACATCTGGATACATTTCCAATGGAGTCATCGTATTTCTACATTGGCTATGTTTTGTCACTAACTTTACTGCCATCTACTGGATTTTAAGATGTATGGCATTGTCAAGCCCAGACTTCCACCATCGCCAAATGCCGTATCTCACAATATTAGCAAAATAGAAGTTAATTTCGTGACTCAGATCCACTCCGAAATGTACTGGGTCCCTCCATTGTCCATGCTACACCCTGCCTCCAAAATTGGTTTGGTAGGTTTTTATGCAACCCTGCTTACAGGTAAACACATAACCTCTGAAAACAGAACCTCCTGTGCAGAAGTAATAATATAAACACATACTAATTACAGCCATGGAAAAAAGAACGTACACTTCTGGTGTCAATGCCAGCTCGAGTGCACAGTCATTAAAGCAAAAAGCACAAACCAAATACTAAGAAACTCTGAAATTCATGTAAATATATCAAAGTTTCTACTTTTTACTCTAGATATTGTCTAATAATATAATTTGTAATGAAAATTGTTGCATTAAATTAGAAAAGAATGAAACATTTTCTCCATGGCTTTCAGAGTTTTGCATCCAGTTTTAAATAATAAAATGTTTCTTCAACACATGAGACGTAACTATAAATGAATAAAACGTAGAAATGTTTTGCACATTAATTGCTCTGGAATAAAACAGTTGCTATTATAGAAAAACAATACAACTTGGGATTGTAAAAGCATGTTGCTTCATCACACCACTCCGCCGTTGATTATTTTCCAATTTTAGCACAACACAGAGTCTTTTGTTCTTTACTTATTATTAAACCAGATTATATAATACTAGCAACTATAGCTTATTAACAAGGAAGCAGCCTAGAAGACTTCATCAAGAGAGACCATAAACACAGTAGTATATATACACGGAGTGAGACGACAGAACAAGACCGAGGTAAAAAAATAACAATCTTTTGGAGAATTTATTTATATTTTATAGATGCATCGTCATTTTACTTGTTCATCAGATTGAGGTCAGTTTTCAGAGAAAGAGAAATAAGAGATCTGAGTTCTACCAACTCTGCCATCATGTGGAGAAAAGCAGTAAATTCAGAGACGCTACATAAAGGTCAAAACACAGGTTTTAGTGTTTAGGCAATGGGGGTGCTATAGAACCTTACAGGAGCGGAACGAAAGTGAATCAATTTACACGTGAAAAGTTAGATCAGTAAAATCGACTGAATAATGCTGAGCTTGTTACTAACGTTACATTTGGTAATGTTCAAAATTCATCGGAGTAAATTTGTTGTACTCGTTTGCTACTTGATGATTTCAGAAGAAAAGTAGTTATGAAGTTTCCATCAAAGAATTTTATAGTTTAAAATGTTCAATGTCAAAACATTGTCTTATGAAGTGACATTCCGCCTATAAATTTATTTTCTTGTACATGATGCCGGAAAGAAATAGCCGCCTTTCCGAATGCCAAAAGTGATTTTGCTCAAGACAATAAAAGCCACAATGAACATCATGTACATAGATCTGATTTTAAATAGTTTTAACACAAACTTTAACAAAAACATAATTTGTCTCTGTATAAAATACTAAATGTATCATTTTAGGAACAAGAATTAAACGACATTTTAGACCTTTTGCTGTTCAAACGCATGTTTGGCCTTATTTTCTTTAAACTAGAACTATATGTTCCAGTTTATAGTTTTATAGTTTATAGTTATAGATCCAAGAACTATATGTTCCCATGGCCATATATTCTCCAGTCCCAGTTATTCGAGTACCAGATGTAACCGTGGCCCTATATTCCAAGCCCATATATTTCCAAGTCCCTATATGCCCTAATCGCTGCATTCCCAGGTCCCTGTGTTCCCAGATCCCTATACTGACAAATCCCTATATTTCTGAAAACACTATAGTTCATGTGTCTGTATTCCCAGAGCCCAGTAATGCCAAGTCTTTATATTGTCAATTCCAAGACCCTAATTGTCCCAAAGCCCTGTGTTCTGGGGACTCCATATGCCAGGACCATAACTCTCCCAGTCCCAACATTCACAGGACTCTCCATCCGTCAGTCCCTATATCACTAATTCAGGAAATCAGAATGTCAGCTTGGTAATCAGGGTCTGAGCTGGATCTGGTGTGTTAGCACTGGGACGGGGCTGAGAAGCGGTCAGGGCAATAGTGTTAAAAACTGTCAATAACTGTGCCAATATACAGGATTTTACCATGAAGTACTTCCTGATAGGTCTCCTTCATCAGAGTCCTTGTGCCAGAGATTTACCTCTAATGAAAATTAATCTTTATTATAAAGTTTCAGTGAGCAAAACACACATATACTACATTAGCGATTAACTCCCTTCAAGTCGAAGATCATCATGTTCCTCTTTATCTTCGTTATGAGAAGCAGCCCTCAAAAACAAGGTGAAGAGAAAGAGTGACTACATTACATTCAACACATAACACTATATCGGAGTCTGAATCTGAGGTGCAGTGTTTGGGGTTTCTAATTACCGGAAATGATCCAAGTGATTCACGCTAATGAAAACTCTAACAGGTTTATGTTGTACTCTTTAAAACCTGTTTTTTTCTCTGCTTGGTGTAAACCTAACTGTAAGAATACGCACACGCAAAATATCTGTTTATCAGAGATAAAGATAATCATATACATAATACGTCACAGCTTGTGACACCTTTGATAAAAACCCTCAAACGGGACGGCTGTAACACACAGCAGGGGCGAGTTATTTACAAAGAAGTACAAAGGAGATATTGTAGCATATGCAAATATACACTCATCTACCACTTTAATAAGAGCACCTGTACAATCATGCAGTTATCTCATCAGCATATAAAGAAAAGATAGAATTGTTAATAAAAATAACAATACATATATGACAATGTCTTGTGTTCTGGTTGGGGCTGCACAAACTTTTAGCTGTATATGTGCAATACAAAACCCACTCAAAAACACTTTCAGCAAAAGAACTAGACAATTTACATCTTCAACATTTTTTTTTTTTTTTTTTTTAAATAGAACATACAAAAAAAATTTTATTATTAATATTCATCACTTTCAAGTCAAGTCAAGTGGCTTTTATTGTCATTTCAACCATATACATGTAATACAGTGTACAGTGCAACGAGACAGCATTTCTCCAGGACATAGGTGCTACATACAAGACAACACAAAAAAGTACAAAAATATGTATGTGTGCTACAGTAGAAGACAACATAAAGTCTCTTTGATTCATTACAACCCTGGATTGTAATGAATCCAGAATTCCTAATCGGAATGTCTCGGGAAGACACCTGCCATATCACAGAGAGACACCCGTCACAACTCCGTCATCATACTTCACGCTCACGCTGCCAACCTTCAGAAGCTTCTTCTCGAGGCTCTCCGTCTTGCAGTGTCCCTGCTGTTTAAATCGAACGATGGAGCGCAGCAGTGAATCGTCCAGCGTGACCCTCTGCGTCTGGCCACTGGGCTGCTCCAGGGTTATTTTAGCTCTGCACGTACACTGGACTTTATCGCACTTCCAGTTCATCTTGCACCCAGGGCACCGGACATTAAAGCGTAAAGGTTTCCAGGAAGGAATTTTGGAGCTGCATTGACTGCAGTGATACTGAGAGGTGACGAGAGCGCCAGTAATCTCACCCACGATGGCACGTGCTCCACAGGAGGTGAAGAGACATCCTCTGGTGGTGGAACGCCGACTTCTCCTTGACTTCCTGGATTTTTTTGGCGTTCTTAGACTACTAGGAAACAAACAAACCAGGTCTTAGCTTTTACAATAAATACGAAAGGTACATTATTCTGCGTAGTATCGCTCTTATTGTCATAAAACAAATGAATCAAATCGAGTCATAGTGCATTTCATGTAAAACAGGATGACCAAATAATATGTAGTTCCAAATAGTGTATCTGAAGCAACAATTATTTATTTATTATAATGTCATTAATTACTATTATTAATTATTTCATAATTATATTAGTAATTATTAATCATTTAATTTGCTCAAGATTATGAAACAATCGACAAGTGTCTAAAGGGTTGACTTTTTTTTGATTGTTGATTAATTTTCTTCCTTGTGTATCTTATTTCTCCCTTATTCTCATATTTGACCTTTTTTTTTTTCTTACAATTTAATTAACACATTCTCACGTTCTCTTTCTTTCACTTTCTCACTTTCGCAAGATTTAAAGCTTGTCATACGAAACCTGTTAGAAATCTAAACACTAAATAAATTAATTTAATTGATCAGTTAAGCCATTTCTTCTCACTCTCAGGAGTAGGGTGCATAAACTAATGCTCTTTATGTATACTTCATATACTTACGTAGTTGAGGAGGCGTCGATGTCAGATAACCCGTCCTGATTTTTTGTGACAAAAACAAGAGGCAGTTTTTAAATTACTCATTTTCATTAAAGTTTCTTCTTCATGCTTGTAACGTTCAGTGTTTTACCTGAGCCTGAGCTTCGGGATTTCTCTCCCTGCTGGCGGATGCGATCACTGCAGTTGAACATCACAAATGTTATTCACAAGATTATTTTTCTAGACACAGTCTCTATTATACATGCAGAACTGTGTGGAAATCCAACAGTAATTAAAGGGCTTAGAGTTAAGTTTTACAATAATCCTGAAAGGCCTAAACATCATTCTTACCAAAATTGCTGTTGATCGTTATTTGTTCTATGTTATTATGGCAAATTACTGGAGAACCAACATTAGATCCATGTGAAGCTGAAGTGTTAATGCTGATCGGGGTGGGGATGGAAGGTGTTAATGCACTAAACCCAGCTGCAAAAAAGATCAGAAACACATACACGCCAATTACAGGCTTTCTTTAACGACAGAAGTGAGAACGAGTGTGTTAATATAAACACCTGACCAAAATCCAAGTCCTGAGCTATAAAGCGATGTACCAAGAGCTATCATATTATAAAGAAGCCCAGGATCCAATCCAAAAGAATAATCTGATGTATCTCCAGTTAATATTTTATCTAATAAATACACTACTGTAAACTGATCATTTTTCTCCCTACTTTCCACCAGTGTTTCGGTTTATACAGATGAACAGTACAATTTATGCACGTGTGATCGTGAATAAAATACATTTGTTTTGTTGGTGCTAATTTTTGGTAGAAAACAGGTGGCGCTTTGGGGTTTCACAAAGACCTTGTTTTAAAGCAAATAATCAGAATATACACAGCGATCAAAAATGATCATAAATAAATTGGCGTGCTGATATAAAAGAAACGGAGAGACGGATGATGGATTTTTCAGCCATGTTATGATTGTTGCGTAGTTTGTCCACCAGAGGGCGCATTGCAACTCTACTGTTGGCAATGCAAAGGCTACGTTCACGTTACAAGCTTCATTGCTCAATTCAGATTTTCTGGCTCAGATCGGATTTGCGTCTAACTTTAATGTGAATGATTCTGTCCCCCAAAACGGCCCGCATGAACAGAGTGATCGGTTTTGCATGAGTCCTGCGTCAACAACAAAAAACACAAATTCGTGAGATGACTCGTGGTTTTAAAACCAACGAAATGGACGTGCTAATAACTAGTGTACGCATCACGTTTTGCTCTGGAGGACAAACAGTTGGTCAGCTGAAGCTCTCCTGCATGGTTGTTTTGCTGCTCTGCTGCTGTTTCTGCTACCGTAGCAGGAATAAATGGTGCTGATAGCAGAGAATAAACTCGATCTTAATAAAAGGATAAAAGTATCCTAAAGTATTTCATAGTTATATTAACATTGCATGTATGCTATATTTGAGTGATGAAGATGGAGTGAACGTTTTTGTTCTAATTAAGTCGGCTGTACATTGAAAACACATAACCAATAAAGTGCCATAATAAAATAAATAAACAGCAGAGAGAGAAAATTGTATTCATTGAATTAGAAATGTATTAAAATATTGTGACTATTACAGATAATACTTAATTAAAAAAAAAAAAAAAAAAGTTTAATCCTTCATCACTCAAATATACCATGTATGCAGTGTTGATATAACTATGAAATGCTTTAGAATACTTCAGTTTGCTTTTTTATTTATGAAGGAATTGTACAAAAAAATAATCAATTTAAAACTAAAAGGTGCTATCCGTATTCAGCCGCACTCAACCATTCAGACGCTGAATACAACTTTGTGTCCAAAAGAATGTACGCACACTTCAGGAACACTTCTACACATAAACGTCTGGAAGCTCACGGCCACCACTTCGTGACTGTAGAGGCCAAAGTTCACTTGTTTTAATCTCCTGATGTCTGAATAAATTTAGTATTAAAATATTTATAGGAATTGTTCTTTTCCTGAAGATTTTTTTTGTTGACTATATATATATATATATATAATGGCTTTTTAAAACGTTTTTAAGTAGATGAACGCCTTCCTCTGTTCGACATGCTGTTGCTACTCTGCTCTGATTGTTTGAGCTGATTGTTGTGACTGATGTGTTGCCAACAGTGGAGTGCAGCGTGCCCTCTAGTGGACAAACTATGCCACGACAATCATAACGGTTAAAGGATCCATCTTCCGTCTGTTTGTCATTTATTGGCTGCTATAAACACTGATACTGATTAGCTCATATCCAGACACTGCTTTATCAGTGGTATTGTCAGTATTTGAGCTTGTGTTCTCAGGATGATCCAACTCGGAACGTCAGAGCTCACAGAAAATTACAAGTTGTACTTAGTCATGAAATTAAAGTGCGCGATCACCATATTTTCACCGTCAAAATAAAAGTTAAATATATTAAAAAATAAAAGCACGGTGGCACGGTCGTGTTCTCTTACCCGGCTGCTGCTCTGGCTCAGAGACGTTTCTCTCACAAAGCTCACCCTCCTGCTTCACTGTAACGGGGACGGCTGGAAAAACAGGAAATACGAGCAATAATCTCGAGCGTTCGTGTCAGACAGGAGCGTCATTCATAAACACAGAACTGTGCAAAAGTCTTGCAAAAGAGATGCTAAAGTAAAGATGACTTCAAAAATAATACAATTACATTTTTCTATTTAAAAGAGAAATACAACACATGCAG
Source organism: Notoglanidium macrostoma (assembly GCA_030068235.1). Classification (NCBI taxonomy): domain Eukaryota; kingdom Metazoa; phylum Chordata; class Actinopteri; order Siluriformes; family Auchenoglanididae; genus Notoglanidium; species Notoglanidium macrostoma. The sequence continues at coordinate 12,032 of JAQQZR010008060.1, forward strand.
TAAACAGTAAGAAGGTAAAGAAAGTCAGCGTTTGTTGTGACGACTCTTTCCCAGGTACAGTGTGTAATGAGCTGCAGCTCTTCTGGAGACTCGGACTTTCACTCACATCTTCTTTTTGCATGGAAAACCCAGGAGCCTTCTTCGCAGTTTATTTTGTTGTTGTTTTTTTATGAAAAGTGCTCTCTTATGTAATATCTTGCTTTCTTTACTGACATACAAATATTTTTCAAATGCAAATAATTTTTTGTAAAATAATATTTGGAAATCTAAAATGTTTTTGTACTCAATAATGCAGAATTTGCACTAAAAAGCGGGTGCCCAGACTTTGCGTATGTGTTTCTTAGACACGCCACATTTTCCACGTCATGCCTGCTTTTTATTTTCAAATGGGATTTTCCACATTATTCATTTCTTATATAATTTCTTACATTTTTTAAATATAAGACCTGTATAATAATAATAATAATAATAATAATAATAATAATAATAATAATAATAATCAGTTCTGTAAACATCATTAACAGGTATTTGAATAACTCTCACCTTCTTGTGGCTTATCTTCGCTCTGGTTGGAGTTGGATCGTCTCTTCTTCGATGATGGTCTACAAGAAATCTTGCCCATGTCTGTCAGGATGGAAACTCTAAAGTTAGTGCACCCAGCATGCTGTCGACGTTAAATAATAATAATAATAATAATAAAAGAAAATTAAGATCAGTTAATTATATGTTCCTGTATACAAGAATTCAAAAGATTGTTTATAACATTGTACTATTATACAATAACACGATAAATAAATAAATGAATGAACAGTTTGGCCAAAAATGACATGTTTAGTTTCCCATTTTCGCGCAAATGTTGTCGATCAGCACATCATGACATGTTAGCTGGCCAAAGATGGGTTCTTTAAGTATGTTAATGTAGCAATAAAATAAAATAAATAAAATGATTAATAATATAATAATAATGTACTATGTTATCTTATGAATCACCTATACATATTAAACTGTAAAACTAAACTTCAGAAAACTACATTCAGTGTAAAAGTGGAAATTGTGTAGTTTAAAATGCACAAGCTATTTATTATTATTATTATTATTATTATTATTATTATTATTATTATTATTGCTCAGATGTTCTTTATTCCTTGGGGTTTGGACTTCTTATAGATTAGACCTATTTAAAATGAAAGTAAAACTGTCTCTTTTGCAGATATGTGAGAAAATGAATAAATTCAGCATACTCAGGATAATACATGATAAACACAAACGAATTAAGAAAAATCATTTCTATTTTTATGTTAAACAGATTTATTTTACTATGAACACACATGCACGTGCACGTGCACATAAAAGCTAATAAAATAAAGATAAAGATATAAAGCAAAAATAAACAACCAGAGCAACAATGCAAAACTCTTATATATAAGCAAATCATGTTGTATTTACCTTTGTTTGCTTGTTTGTTTGTTTGTTTTAATCCATATTTAAAAGCTCGGTTTCACTTCCGGTTTTGGGTTAACTTATTATGAAATTTCTTGATGGCGTTTTTTTAAGAGCATGCAGGCTTAGGCTACATGTTTTATCACTCCTCCTGTAAGATATAAAATTATTCAGAAGCAGATTTCAAAATAATTTAATAGCAAATCTGATTGAAATAAAGGAAAGCAGTCCTGACCGCTAGATGCTCTGCTGCAGTCTGGCAGATTCAAATTTCGGAAAAGCGCGGGAAACAATCGTCATCGCTGTTACCGGAAGTGATCATTTTGTCGGTCATAATAATTTCATATAAATATTTTTTTAAACTGTTTTTATAATACACATTTTATAATGATTTTCCTAACTTGGCGTTGAATACGAAGCCTGTTTTTAATAATGTTTTTTATCCATTTATTTCACACTGTAGTTTCTTTTCCATGACCCGCCCCCTTCTCCCTTTATCTTCTGATAAACACGTCAACAGGGTCGCCATCTTGGATAGGACAACATTTCAAGTCAAGCTCTTCGACTTGGATAGAGTATAGTATGACATCAAAAAATTTATTTACATACATTGATTCACTGTACACCATTAACGTGTAATTATCACTAATTATTTAAAAGAATCAAACAAAATAACAATTATTTTGTTATTTTATGTCATTATCCTAATATCTCTAATATATTATTATTATTATTATTATTATTATTATTATTATTATTATTATTATTATTATTATTATTATTATTATTATTATATGCTAATATGCGCTTTATCCTGATCAAGGTCACTGTGGTTTCTGGGTTTATCCTGGTAAAACAGACATTACACATGTTGCTTATTAGATATAAATGATTAAATATAAATATAAATATTTTTTATATTGAGTCGGGTAAAATTAAGCTGTGTGCTGTTTGTGATAAAGTTCCCTTGAGTTGGCATATTTTGGCCACAATTTATAACATCAATTATGTTTGTTTAGCAAAGATAGGAAACATCATGTTATGTAAACTGGCAGGGGCGGAGAGAATTTAAATGAAAAACAGTGAGAGGGAAACTATGAGTCTCTCTCTCTCTCTCTCTCTCTCTCTCTCTCTCTTTTAAAAACAAGCTTTTAAACCCTTTTTTAGGAAATAGGACATAAGTTGTATCGATTTCCAAAAGAAGGCACAAATTGTTTTTGTTTTTGTTTTGTTTTTTTATTTTGATATTGAAACTGCCACGCTATCTGGGTAAGTTTTCAATTTAGGTCAATTCCTTGCTTGCTTGAGCTGGTTTAGTAAGATGGTAAGAGTGTTAGGATCTGCTCCTCATGGCACACGCGCGCGCGCGCGCCCGGTGGACTCGCGTAGTGCTTCTGATGTCTCCGTCGCGCGCACTTCCGCGTTGTGGTGCGATCACCGCAGGACTACAGCTCCCGTGAGCACATGCTCCCGGGATCATCATGTGACCTGTAATTGGATGCAGATGCATCAATCTATAGGCAATCTCTGCGTCATCACGCCGTGTTTAAAAGGGCTCTCGGTTGCGCGTCGGATTGGTGAAGCAGTAGTTTAACCTCGCGTGCTACTGCCAAGCCTTTAGTTCCCCGTGTTTGTAGTTCTGGTATTTGGACTCTGTTTTCTGTGTTTTGGATTAGTGTTTTGCTTTATCTATGATCCCCCGTTTGCTCGACCTGTTTCTGTTCTCTGGATTATTCTCTGGCCTGCCGATTTTGTACCTCTGCCTCGTGTGTTTTTAATATAAGCACAATGACTTTTACTAAGCCGCCTCCCCACCTGTGTCCAGCCTCCCCACCAGTGTCCAGCCTCCCCACCAGTGTCCCGCCTCCCCACCAGTGTCCAGCCTCCCCACCAGTGTCCCGCCTCCCCACCAGTGTCCCGCCTCCCCACCAGTGTCCCGCCTCCCCACCAGTATCCAGCCTCCCCACCAGTGTCCCGCCTCCCCACCAGTGTCCAGCCACACCCCGCATACCTGACAAAGAGGACTTGTAGGCATTAAATAGTAGCAACAGGGAGCAATTTAATAATAATAATAATAATAATAATAATAATAATAATGATGCCATAATAACTCTTGCTAAAATGTGATTTTAGTAGCTATCAGTGGGTAACTCCGTCTAGACAAGTGCATTCACTTCATAATTTAAAAAATAAACTTTTTTTAAATAAGATTTTCAGGTATGTTCACAGTTTAACAGCCACAGGATCTACCTTCCAAAAAAGAAAGAAAAGGGGGAAAAGTGAAAGAAACTAAACTACAGAGATCCAAGGTGTCACATGCAGAATTGGTGACTTGTCCTTTCATGTAAAGCGTTTTCAGAGATGGGTTCCGCTGCTGCGTAATTTGACTTTCTGGGCTCCACATCAGGTTCTGTAAATTAACTGTACGTAGATAACATCTCAGATGTTTCTTAAGTAGAACTGTCCAAGACAAGGTCTTACTAAAGTCCTAATTACTAACTAACTAAACTCCTACTCCTTCTTTTTACTGGGCAAAAAGAATTGTACTGTAATGTGACAGAACATGTAAAATAGTATTTTCTTTGCTGTTAATTAAAATGCACTGCAACACAAAAGCAAGAGACAATTTAAAAGCATATCATAGTGTATTGCACATATATTCCTGCATGAGTAGGGCTAGCTGTAATGATCATATTAATCACTGTGAATTCATTTTAGAAATACAGTTTCTTCACTAATAAATAAAATATAATTAATAATTAAAAAAAAAAACATAAAATAGAACTTATATTGGGCTCTAACAGCTGTGCATAAAATTTAATGAAGTCAGTGAAGATGAAATGAAGATATTTAATTAAAGCTGATGAAATCATAATATGTATGTTTTAATGGATGATAATTAATTACCACATTGATAACTGCAATCTAATTAATTACTAATTACTTTTTAGTTTATTTACGGCCAAAATATAAATTACAGTGTGACATTTTGTGGGTATATCAGACAGTAGTGCTGGACTTACTGATGCTCCTCACTGTAGTCATTATCACACCAGAAAAATGCTCTTCTGTCTGTAATTTCTGTATTTAATCTGCGAGCGGAGCAGCTCTGCCAGCAGAGGGCGGCATGGAACTACTTCCAGTAACAGTGTAGACCCATAAGATCTACATCATGTTTACACACGAATCAGTGCAGTTGAGGGGGAGGGCGGGGACACTCTTTGATTACAAAGTGATGTCAGTTCGTGACGCTGTATTTCAGATAGAAAGGGGTGAAGTCTGAAGCACTAACATGTGTTGGACAGGACTTGAGTATGTTGGTATTCCCGGGAGACAGATCAACAGCAGAACTGAGATCATAAAGAAGATGATTGTTCAGGGATCTAGAATCTGAAGGAGTAGAAGATCATTTATGCTGTAAAAAGCGCTCAGTGCTGTGTGATGTACAGAAACCTGACCAAAAGATTGCTCTTGGGTTTGGAACTGTGAGGCTTATCATGAAGTCCAAGCGAGTGTGGTAAAAGGCAAAAGATTAAACAGGATTTTCTTTGTAAACATTAGCAGTATGCAGTGATGGATGTGGTGTGTTTTCTTGACAAACTCATTTCCAAAAATCTGGTCTCAGAAATCTCTTGTTTTACATTGAAGTGAGATGTAAATCATCTCAATCATTGTGCCAGACTGACACTACACCATCGATCTCATGTTTTCCGAGCACTATTGTTTAATATGTTTGTGCTGCCCTATATGTTTAATATGCTTAATATGGTTGTAAATAAATTTAATTCATTTTCTGTGAGGAAAATGATAATTACAAGTAAACAAGCTTTAAAAAAAAAAAAAAAAAAAAAGAGAGAGGGAGAGAAACTTGTATTCACTACATTGAAGAAACAAATGCACCAACACCAGTTTTATAACTATTAGGCTAATCATCTCATTTCACTGACTGAAATCTTGCCCATGTCAATCAGAATTAAAACTGTATAAAATGAAAATAACTTTCATGTGTCGAGTGGCAGAGACCTTTCTTGTCGTGTGCAAAACAGCTGTAATGCACCCTGTGAGGACGGACTCCACAGCGCTCCTGTAGAAGCTGATGAGGACTGTGGTAGACATCCGGGCTTTCCTCATACACCTGAAGAAGAGAAGCATCCTGTTTCCTGAAATCCATAGAAGCATCCTGAAACAAACAGATAGATATTATGGAGTGAATTAGTATTAAAGACTGGCATCCATTCTTTCTAAATATCATCATCTTACCTGAGCCTGAGGTTCTGCTTCAGTGGTTCGCTGATGTTCCTGAAGTTCTTTATCACTGTAAATGAAGAGATGGAATACATTATACATGTTTAGCTAGAATAATAGCAGGTTTGATACATCACAGTATCTGTTTAACTCATCCCAGTATACAGTATAACAGAAAGACAGATAGTGCTGTGCAAACAGACATCCTGAAAAACAGCAAAATTCAACAGATCTACCACCAAGGCCTATTCAAACTGCCCTGTCACTTTGGGCAGATAGAGTGGCATCAGAAATGAGAGCTCCAATGTGCTTAGTCTGCTAGTAGCTCTGTAACATTCTGTATCTTAAGCCACGGATAAAACCTGGAGTTTTGATTGCATTGAATATTTCGATTTTGTTTGGCGTTCGTTTCAGGTATCTTGTAAACATGCAGTACCTTTAACATTTGAAAATCATCGTAATGACCAACTTTAAAAAAAATTACATTTGAAATGTACTATATGGATATACTAATACTTAATTTTAACACTGATTTTGGTATAACACACCCCAAATCCTTACTAACCTGAAATAGTTGATAGTTACAATTCCTGAGTAGTTGTAAAAAACAGGAGCAAAAACACTACTTCCATCGAAAGCAGAAATATTAACGCTCAGATCAGAGGGAGAAACTCCTGATGAACTCCTTAATGGTATGAGCTCCTGAAAAACCAAAAACACACATAAATCAGTTAATATAACCTTTTTATAGCAACAATAGATTTAACCAGCAGCATGCTTCATTACTGATTATACAACCGTTAGCATCACTCCGCTAATTTGACATGTTGAACGGCGTTCCAAGAGAGCATATACTTCTGATAACAGTACTGGGAAGTTTCACTCTGTGTATCGCTCTACTAACTATTTCAACCACATAACTTTCCACTTCCTCTTTCAAAACCAATAATACATGTAGTGTTAGAGACATCATCAGCGGACATGGCACATGATCATTTTCATGAATATAACATTTAACTTAAAATATGAAAATTCATTAGATGAAGATGAAAAAAAGGGACACCAATTTTCCTGGAAGCCTTTAATGGGATCAGTGTGATGTATGCTATAAAGTGATTGCGGTTTCTTCAGGACGTACTTCTGCTCGGGGAGCCAAAGTAAACAGAACATTTGGCTATATTGTGTCTAAAATGTCACTCGGTATGAATTTCTTGTTTAAAGAACTGTCGCACAAATACTGTGCTCACAGTCATACTGAATATCAGCAAAGCTGTGATTAGCTACGGAATTCGGCCTGTGGCCAGATCCCAGCTGTGGTGATATCCACTATAAATGTGTGCTTGCACATGTGATATCGCTTAATTACTGCTTAATCACTCATATTCAACTCATTCAAACAGCACTATAACAAAAAGAGTTAAATGTGTAATAATGTATATTATGCAGGGCTGTTATTATAATATATATCGGAGGACACTCCCTATTCAAATATGCTCAAAATGTCCCCCAGATATATTGACATCAGAATATAAATAAAGTTGCTGTGCTACGACAGACAACTACACACCGCTGTTAAATAATCATTAGCAAATGTAATCATGACTGAACATATTGCCATTCTTATTACTGCTGGTTTTAGTATTACAGTGTACTGTAGGTCTCAATCGGTTGTTACTTTGAGGTTTCCATCCACGTACCATCACTAATGCTCAATATTAGTTGTATTCAGAATTTAACTTCATTGGCATTTGCACTGTATTAAAGTCTGTTCCACATTCTGTGTAAATCTTACCTGGGCCTCAGGTTCATCTGTTTCCTCACTCATGTTCTTTCTGTTCATCACTGTAAATGAAGAGATATAAGAGAATGTTGTACAAATTATTCAAGTTCAGCTAGAACAAGTTTAATAATCATCCAACCCAGTATTTACTTCTTTTCTGCAAATACAATGGGCTTGCAAGTCACCATCAGTATGTTTATACGCACAATAATATTTCACTATTATTCCAAATATTCCAAAAAAACAATATTAGGAATTTGATAACAGCATATTCTGTTTGGATATTCCGAATTTGACATTATATTCTTTTTCTATTTGTGTGCAAGTATATTCTGGCTTGTTCCCTCGCTCTGTGTGCGCTGTGGTTCATGGCAGACCTGGCGAGTGCAGGGGAACAGGCTCACACCTCCGGGTTGGGTGCTTTCCCCAGCACACTGTGTTATTTCTGGATTTTAGACTGCACCACGTTTCCCAGCAACCCCTGCACCTGATCATGAGTTTTTGATAATTGTGCACAGCTATTTTCACGCAGTACACTTCTCCCATGCGTAGCGCTCTCCCAATGATCTCCATTGCGCAAAGCGCTACAGCATGCATCTCCAAGTTATGCTACGAACTACAACCTTGGACTACCTTTCCCAGAATGCTCCCTACCAAGATGATGCACTCCTGAGCTTTGTGTCACATGACTGTTAATTGGCTGCAGGTGCATCCAATGCACACGCACACACAGTTTAAAAGGACCCCCAGTTACACTTTGAATTTGCGAAGCATTAGCATTTTTTGCATTAGCATTAACAAATTAGCATTTAGCTTCCGTGTCTGCTATTTAGTGATGGCCAAATCAAGCTCCGAAGCATGTATCAGTATAAGGGGGCTGCCGAATGAAGCCTCGCTTCGAGGCGTGTATCGTTTAAGTAGAAAACCAGGTGACCCATGACGATCGAAGCCTCGGTTGGGATTCACTAAGATTCATTACTCGTATCATTCAACTAGCGACACCTACTGCTAAGAGAAATGTACAGCATGTTTTAATTTCTCCATCGGATTAGTGTTAGGCCACTTTGCATTATGTGCATGTTCTTTGCACAGTGTTCCATTTTACAATAACTTACGTAATACGTTTTTATATGTGCTTATGTTTTATTTGGTGTCTACTCTATTTTCCCTCACACACAGACACACACTCTATGAATGTATGTGTCTACACAATAAAATTGTCTGCGCAACAAAAAGGTACACATAAACATGATGTATGTTGATATAACTTGATATATAACTATAGTCAAAAAATAAAGAAAAGAAAAATTCTGTCTGATATACACTCATACACTCTCAAACAAAACAAACCACAAGGCACCGGCGGGATTTGCCTTTGCATTTATACAGAAAGCGACACTTGGGATGAAACTGACATGTAAGCTATCAAACAAACCGAGGCGTCGTCTGTCATCGGTCACGTGGTTTTCTGCTAAACGGTACACGCCTCGAAGCGGGCCTTCTGACACGCCCCCTTATACTGACACGCCCCCTTATACTGGCACGCCCCCTTATACTGGCACGCCCCCTTATACTGGCACGCCCCCTTATACTAGATACAGTCCTCGCTTTGGTGCCTCGGCTTCAGACAGACCATCACTACCTGATTCTGTGTTTCTTGTTCTTGTTTTGACTCTGGTTTTTGAGTGTTTGGATTTTTGTCTTTCGCTTTGCTTTTTATTCACCTGTATAAAGGTAGGATTAAAATATTTTAAATATTAGCTCTTAGGCAAAATGTTTCTACACATAATAACATACTATCTTGTTATAATAATAGTTCGAGTAAAGGTACACAGAGTTAAAATGAAGGTAACAATATGTAGAATGATTCAGATAAGGAATAACTACATTTGATTTCATGAAATTATATTATTGAATAAATATATGGAGCAAGAAGTGAGAAAGACGCTTTCTTCCAAAATTGATTGAAATAGGATTCATTACTCAAAGCATTTCAACCAATGACTGTGCACGTGGTGGATATAAAAGGTCAAAGGTTGTGATGGACAAAAAGAACGCTTGATGAATCATGTGAACTTTTTTCCACCTTTGTGATTTGGCAACCAACAAAATTAAAGTTAACAACAAGTAAAAGTGTACACGTCCTTTATAATGGATGGGTCATGTGACTATGCTCAGAATGAACCAATCACATTCAGATTTATATTAAAAAGTAATTATCATACGCCTGTCATCAATGAAGTCTTCACATCTTCTTGATTTCATCCGACTACTGAAGCCAAAGAGTTTAACAAAGACATTTTGTAATATTTTGGTGAACCACTATTTCCTCAAATGATGTTTAAAGTGTGTGCTGCTGATGTTTTATAATGTTACTGATTTATTTGCGATGTGTTAGACTAACACTGGCTCTTCATTAACATTGATTTTTGGATAATGCTTTTTTTGCTGTATTGCTGGCTGCTCAAAACACTTTCCTGTGGCAATTTCAGTGGCAGATGGGGCAGAACCATTTATGTTAATCTTCATAAAGCTCTCCATACATGTAAAAATTTTATAGAACCACTCATGTCCCCTTGTGAGTGACCAATGATTTTTCATTGACTTGCTTACCATTATAGATTTTCTGTACTGGGTAGGCAATTTATGTTATTTTTAAATATAAAAAATACAATAAATGACCTTGTCTAGACATTAAGGTATCAAACAAAATTTCAGTGCAATATTGTTATAAATAGTGTATTTGAGAATCAGGACATTATATCTCCCACCCCACTACTCATCCTCATTCTTACTGTAATAGTTGATGGTCAGCGTTCCTGTGCTGTCATGAGTAACTGGAGCAAAAACACTGCTTCCATCAACAGCTGAAATATCAATCATCTGATCAGAAGGATAAAAAGATATTAAACTCCTCTTCAAAAAAGAGAAAAAACAAAAAGAGATAAAAACACAAATCACAGGAAATAGTTTTATTTATAGCAAAACTACATTCAACAAGCAGCATGCTTTATAACTGATTTCATCATCCTATCATGTAAATGTTACACCTCTGGATGCAGGGAACTTATTACTTTGCAGAGAGGACTGAAGTGCTTGTCATGGGAAAAGAGCTGCTCAGAGACTCACTCATGGTCTGCACTTTACTGCACTCTTCCATTACTAGTTAATATTCATCTCAATATTAGTTCAGTTGTATTCAGAATTTAGCTTAAGCACATTCATTGGCATTTACACTGTATTAAAGTCTGTTCTACATTCCATGTAAATCTTACCGGAGTCTGAGTTTCAGCTGTTTCCTCACTCATGTTCTTGATGTACATCACCACTGTAAATGAAGAGATAGAATATTGTACGCTGTATTCAAGTTCAGCTGGAACAATATGACAAACTCACAGTTTAATTTTCCAACATACATCCTGGGAAAACCTGACCTTCTCTGCCTCTGACCCTGATATTCTTCTTCACTGATATGCCGGTGGGGGAATAATAAGGTGCGTGTATGTGTGAAACTGCACCCTGTACTCTTCCTCGTGACATCACAACTTTGAAACATACTTGTTATTCAGAGAAGAGAACTGTTGATTGTTTTTTGTCAAGAAAAATGCTCGGTGCCCGTTACACCTGTCCGCTAGTCCACCGTAGTCACTCCACCACCTGTCACTCCTGTCCCTGGGAAGATGACTTATTCTGATCCAACGTCTTCAGCAGAGATGGCCTCATCTGGCTCCGAGCCAGAAAGCACACCATATACAAAAGGTCAAAATATATGCCTTTAACAGACGAGAGCTTGTACAATTTCTGTGGCTCAGATATAATAAACAGCTTCAGACATGTCGGTTATGCAGCTTTCATAAACCCTTTTTAATAAACTTTTTATTGTACATAACAGTGACTTTCAAAACGCTAGAATAAAAGATGTTAATGTGTCTACTGGATTATGATGTATTATATCATACATGTAAGCACGTTAAAGTTATAGCATTGTAACACATAAAACGCACAAACAGTTTTTTAAATTGATTCTTAAATGAATGCTGTTTACATCTTTCAACAAAGCTGTGAACACGCGGAAGCTGTCGTTGCTCCCGGCACTTTTCAAAACAAACTGACGCCCATGTTCACTGAACTGGGTTGAAATTTGTACTGAACATCCAAGAAACTCTAAGGATCATTTGCAACGTGTATTCATGCCAATACGTGTTTCTGAATGTTTCACAGTAATCAAATTAATATTTTTTTACCTCAACAAACAAACTTTAATTTTCAAACATTAGTATCGCCATAGTTTTGACTTTCTTGCAACTAAATTTTGAGTAGTATTAATACAGATCTATCATATCTAGAACTAATTTGGTCCCGCATAACAATACTGACTGCGGCAGATCTTGCTAAATTTGGAGCTGAAAAATCCACTTATAGGAATTTTGACTATATATTTTCCCATAAGGGATTATTAATTTCTTTAAAACTTATTTATGGTAAAGTGGTAATATTCGTTGCAGATACATAAAAATATACCAAGGATGTTATATCATTTGAATCATGAAATCTATGACCTGGGAAAGGCTCTGAATTCTGTGTGAGCTCAGTCCTTTCTATGCCCCACCACTAGGTGGTGTTTTGTTACATTCTGTTTGACAGATTTGATGACACATTTGTGAGGAGCAGCTTTATCTAGTGATAAAGAGAACGTATCTAGTTCGTTCAGCCCGTGTAAGAAATGTGTACACTGAGCAATCTAATTAACACATAAGAACGAAATGAACATTATAGACAATAACTGGAGCTGACAACGCTGTAGCAGGGCTTGATTTGGTGTGGTCACAAAAAAAGTATCATGGGGGGATTTATCTTCAGATTATTCTTGCCCCTAAATACCCATTCCTATTTTATTAATTTCACATTTACCAATTAGTTTATAATATATAAACATTTTATTATGTCATTTTTTATTACGCCGTCACTGCGATTCTGTGTTGCACCACTGCATGAGCTGTGTCTGAAACCGAAACCTCTGAGCTTACAAAGGGTTTATCGTGCTAGAAAAGCCTGGAAGAAAAGACAGACCTTTCAGTAGGTTTGAAGGTGACACGAGATGTTTTTATAACGCTTTTTTTTTTTTTTTTTTTAACTCTAAAATAAATGATAACAAAAAAGAGACTGCCAGTTTATCTTGTTTACCTTAGGGATCCATGAATTATTCTAATTAGCTACAAGAGAAAAGAGCGAAAGTGTCTGATCAGGACCTCAATAGTAGTTTTCAATAATGTGTTATAGTATATTCTAAACAATTAGTTTTTAGGGCATATTTTAGGGCCTATATGTAGAACTGAGTGGCCATTTTATCCATGTCTTTATTCTACTTTATACAGAAGAAAAGCATGAAATTCATCTTACGAGTACTACGGCATCTGTGCTTTAAGAATAATTCATATTTTGCAGAAAACCAAGTAATTGAGTGAGTTTTGGGAGTATATAAATTTAAATACAATTATAAATTAAAATGTTTAGCAACTGAATATAACTAACAGATGTTTTTTTTATCTGTTGAGTCATGAGAAAGCTGCGTAAAATCCTAAATCACCGGCATGAATGCTTTGGAGTTTGCTTAAAATGTAAGGTGATTTAATAAACGTTTAATAACTAATTTTAACTAATCATAATTTACCCCAATGTTATAAAATGAATATATAGTTTTAGTGGTTTTGGAGCAGCCACAGGCATGTTTTAACCCTTCCACGTTATCGTTAATAAAGCTTTCCAACTAATGAACAGAAATATACAGGTTTTAACACTTTTTCTTATGGTTTCTTACACCGATTGTTTGGGTAGGATGTGTTTAATGAAGCTTTTATTCATGCCTAATCACCACCAGGTTACTGCAAACTGCAATGATCTTATTTAAATAGCGTAGTGGTGGAGATGGACAGGGTTACAAGTGCACAACAACAGATCTACTCACTACTTACCATCATTCCTGGAGACATAGTTAATAATCAGGCTTCCTTTGACATTGACAAACACTGGAGCACACACACAGCTTCTGTTACTAGCTGAAATATTTATTTTCAGATCAGAGGAAGAAAAAGCTGTTGAGGACTTCTGTGCAATCATCTAAAAAAGAAACACACAAATCACATTAAGATGAGCTTCTCATGGCAACGTTACATTAAAACAGAATGCTTACTGGTCAAGTGGTGTAATGGATAAATACATTCTACAATATCAGTACAAAAACATTTCAGTGCAAAAACATTTTAGATTGAAAAACATTTTAGATTACAATTTATAAAAAATAAAAAATTTCTTTAACAATAAATTAAGACAACTGTACAAACGAATCTGCAGTGGTTATTAGGATGGTTACTAATGAACTGTTCATACCACATACAAGTAATAATAATCTGCTCTATGTGTTTACATCGCAGTTTTAAATCTCAAACCTCTTTTCTCAACATGGTGTATGATATTTTGACTATGGTTATATTTTAATTAAACTCTCTCGCTGATCACTTTGATCTTAATATTGGAATTATTCTCCTCATCCGTTCTTGGTTTACTTGGCCTACTTTTAACCCTATACTTTTAGTCATATATATATATATATATACAATGACTGAGAAGTCTGAATATATGGAATGAAACCTGACGTCATCGAAGCACTGGCGTTGTTGCAGCACCATGTGGTTTCAAGAAAGTATCATTCTGTACTTATGCAAGAACGTGTCACTCTAAAAACTATGTACATGGACGCTTTTTCTTCTGTCAGTCTGCTCTAGATTTCCGCATGACTTGAGACTGACCTCTAATTTACCAACATGTTTTGTGAGAATATTCAATGTGGCATTCAACGAAAGTGGGAAAGATGAGGGAGAAGCCACATCTGGGCTTCCGAGTGAATCTGTGAATAAACTTCTGCATCTGTAGCGCGTGACTGTACAGAGCCCTGCTCAGGACACGGCAAGGGACATATTACAATGTGGAGCTAAAACGAGGGAACAATTTATTAAAACGTGACCACGATTAAAGTTAAATGCGGGAAAGTATATATCGTGATCACGGATTAATAAAACGCGGTATTGTTATTCTTTTCGCCTCCTGAGCAGCTCCGTAGAGTTCATTACGGTTAGCAGTGCTAGTTTTGTACTTGTAATTTTTGGCCCACATGCATTTGCCAGAGTGTTAATTATGTCACCATTGCTTAGTATCACTACTACCAGATTTCGTGCTGGCTCACTTCTTCTTCACGCTCTTGAATCAGTCCGAAAAAAAAACACCTCGTTTATTTGTTCGTTAATTTGATGTGTGGTTTTTTAAAGTTTTGCATTTTTTCAAACCAGAGCTGTATGTTTGTAAAAGTTTTGCATTTTTTCAAACCAGAGCTGTATGTTTGTAAAAGTTTT
>JAQQZR010008285.1:0-26793 GCA_030068235.1 Notoglanidium macrostoma
ATAACTGTGCTGTAGTTTGTACATATTTTATGTTATGTTGTATTACATTTGAATGCGAAGGAAAATATCCTTCTTATTTCTATTTTGTTATTTATCTGTATTTTCTGTTTTTTATTTTGAACTTAAAGGTGAGTGCTTGGTTTTAATAAGTTTGGTCTAGATGCTACTGAAATACCCTTTCTCAGATAGTTTGGCACAAAAAAAATTGCCATGCTCAGAGAAAGGTAATTTGCATAATCTGAATAGCACAGAAACTAACTCAAATCTGAATATATGCAAATTTTCCTGTGTAAATATTGAAGAAAATTTTTGGCCTTAATTCATGGATTCTATCATTATATCTTGTATCTAATCAAACTGAATTTTAAAGGTTACAAAAAATACTTTTCAATTATATTGAAATGGTTTTAATTAATATTAGTTTATCTAATGAACTAGTGTTTATTAATAAAGCCAGAAACCACATATTTAAGCATTTCTTTTAAAAAGTATTTTACTGTTATGATTTAAATATGACATTTAAATAAATGACTACATATGAAGTGAATCATGCAAAGCCTCTAGAATTGTCAGCCTGCCAATGAGTTAATTCATATTGCACATAAACATTGCACATCTTTATTTTTCAATTAAATTTATTTCATTCTCCTTGGAAGTATAGTCATGATAACATTCATTGAACAAATAGGATCACTTTTAAAAGAGCTGGTAATATTTGAGTTCATTCTTAGTCCTACCTTTGCTATGCGTGTAAAGTCCTCACATCAATCCACACAAGAAGGAAGCAGTTTCTCCTGAGAGTTCCTCCTGTATTTAAAAAGCTCCTTGTATGGTCTGATGTAATGATCTTATATGATTTGTGTGCATGGGTGGGTGGATGTGTGCTGCTTGTGGGTTTGTCTATGTACGAGTGCAGCAATAACTCAGCAGAGTTACAAAATGATAACCAGCTGTTTCAAAAGGCCAGCTTCTCAATGTTTCCAGGAGTGTCATCATGAGAATAATGTTTCTATAGTGTTTCTCAGAGATTTGAAGATCAGCCAGTTGAAGAGATGTATATTGCTTTGCAATACATTAATAGAACTTTTAGGAAGTGTGTCCTCACAGCACAATAAATAATTTATAATGAAGAGATTATATAACCCTTCTTAAACCCTCACAAACTCCAGTTGATATATAATCAGAGGGTTGACCTTTGGCCTGAGGAGATTTTCTGTGTCAAACATTATAAAGTAAGAAAGAAAATACAAAATGTTTCTGTGAAGTACAGAAACTTTTCCCATTATGTCATTGCTGTTTAAGTTTAAATTTTACTTGTGTTGCAGAAAAGAATCTTTTACACAAGCATTGTGACAGCCAATATTTATTCACAGATTTGTTTTAATCTAATTTATTATATTCTAATCTGCTAATCTCTGCAGCTAAGCAATTGCTATGGTAATACAGTATACATCCTTATGCCATGTTCAGGTTCACGGTGTTGCCTAAGTATCCAACCTTTTTGAACATTACCACATTTTATATTATTTTATTACTTATTTGCGATTATATGCCATGAATATATATAGTATGGCTCATAATATTGAAATATGCAGACGGTTCAAGTATGTGATTATATTTATCGCTATGATGACAACTGGTTGTACCAGAACTAATTTATAGGCTTCATTGCAACAGGGGTATATAGCTCAGTCAACTTTGTTTCTCAAGCTAACACACAACAGGACACCCCACAACTGACAACCCACAATTCTTTCAAAGGCTTTTTGTGTCTGCACTTTCATTTAGGCTTAGATTGCTCTACACAGACCAAATGCTGGTTAGGCAGCTTTCACGTAAAGAGAAGTAGTACCAACCGGAGGAATCAATACTTAGGATTGAATTGCCAATTCCAATTTCAGCAATGAGATCTAGACTGAGTGCTTGGGTGAGGTGAGAGGATGAGAACTGAGTTTGACTGAGTGGAACTGGGTTCATTGTGGAGGAAAAAAATTAATCTACAAAATCTAAAAATGAAACTAATATTTTTTTTTCCTGAAAACTGCTCCTAGCTCTCATTACCAGAAAACTTTTAATTTGTCTTGTATTCTAATTAGGTTACTGGGAAATAAAGTACTAGGTTTTTATTAAAATGGGCAGGCAAATATAGTTCAAAACACGTAGTCAAAAAAAAAAGGCGATGGTCAAAGTACTAGGTATACAAGTATTTCAAAGGCTAGGCAAAAGGCAAGGTCAAAGTCCAGAACAATTATTCAAAAAACAGGTAGAGAAAAGCATATGCTAAGGCTTGGCACAATGGAAAACACATGTTAACAGCAACATAGAAATTAAAGTCCTTAAATACTGTGAGCAGTGATAATTCCTAATAAGAATAATGTTGAGAAGTGTTGGGAGTTGCAGTTCTCAGTGGCTATGTTCTGAAGCAGCTGATACAGCTGGAAAATGGAGCCTGTGGAACACTGAGACAGGAAAGGAAGGGGCAGTGATAACATGGCAGAACTGTCTCCTGGCTGGCTTGAGCTGGAAGACATGGAATGTGGTATGTACTTAGCTGTGGTGAGGAAGGTCCAACTGATACGTGACATCATTTATGCGCCTGAGGATCTTGTAGGGCACAATGTATCTGGGGCCGAGATTCTGACAGCTGATGGTTCCTCTGAGGTCTCTAGAAGCCAGTCTGACTTGGTCCCATGTATGGTAGGTGGGGGTCTCTCCACTGCACTGGTCAGCAAAAGCCTTAGTGTCATAACCATGTCTTAGCCATGCCAAGCCATGCCAAGCCATGCCATAGCCATGTCTTAGCCATGCCACCTGCCTGTAGGCCTGTTCCCATACCTGCTCACACCTTTGGAACCACTCATTGGCAGCGTGAGCCTCTGTGGGAGTGGTATTACAAGGAAATAAGAGGAACTGACCACCTTTCATCCTGGAGTATCAGGTTAGTCACAGAGTGCCACAGCAAGTTTTGGGTGAATTTGGCCAAGGGAAACTTCCCTAGTTCTCAGCACAGTATGCCCTAATGAACCATTCAACCTCCTGGTTAGCCCACTCTACCTGGCCATTAACCTGGGTATAGTAACCTGAAGTCAGGCTTACAGAGACCCCCAGAGAGAACTTCTCCATCAAGCCTGTCCAGACTCAGGATGTGAACTGCAGTCCTCAGTTGCTCACAGAATCTTTGGGGATACCAAAGAACCAGAACTAATGGACGAAAATGAGCTCAGCCATGCTGAAGGCTGTGGGGAGTTCAGGGAGTGGTATGTGTCTGAGAGACTTCTGTGGTTCTATGGCTAACCAGTCTATGATGATAATGTTTACAGTGTTTCCTTGGGATTTAGGCAAGTCAGTGATTAAATCGATGGCCAGTTGAGACCACAGTCAGGTTGTCATGGGCAACAGGATGAGCTTGCCAGCTGCTAGCTGGGAGAGTGTGAGGGACCTTGGACATGGGTAGAGTATGATGACATGTTCTTGTTGAGGTTGGCAAGCATACTGGGCCACCAGTACTTGGTTTGGAGGAGCAAATAAGTATGTTGGGTGCCAGAATGACCAGTAGCAGGTGCAGTATGTGTCCAGGTGAATAGGTGAACTCTTAGCCAAATGAGAATGAAGTTGCACTCCAGTGGGAATTCTTTGTTGAAATGAAGTGGCAAGGTGTTTGCAATTTGCTTGTCAATCTCCCAGGTGAGCACCTGTAGGAAGCGGGAGTGGGGAAGGATGGTGTCTGGACAGGCTTCTGGCTGATCTGAGGAGTACCGCCAAGACAGAGTATCTGCTTTGACATTTTTGGACCCTGGTCTGTATTGGGGCATCAAGTCAAAGTATGCGAACAACAGGGCTCAGTGAGACGGTCGTGGGTTCAGGCGTTTTGCTGTCTTCAAATATTCCAGGTTTTTATGGTTTGTATAAATGGTACTGGTATATAATGGTATATGTGGCAGCACTAGCGGAACTTGTAATATGTTGAAATCAGGCGTGGGCCTGTGAATAGCCAGACTATGCCACCTTGGGACTTTCACCCAAGGAAATATCGACACTAACCCAGTACCAATAATCTAAAGGCCATCAGGTTCATTACATTCAGATGCAGAAGATGTGTGACATCCACGCTTAATCTTTTATTTAACAAAAACAATAATTCATTGACATAGTTCTTCAACCCACAAAACAAACTATCAGAGAGAGCTGAGGCTTACCCATGGGAGAGTAGCTACTAAAACAAAAAGCAAAGAAACCTAAACACCTGTGCAGTAAAACTCTGTTGTAAAAAAAATCAGACCAGCATCAATTGAAGGCAATCACGCAGAGAAAGAATCCCACCACCAAGAAGAAAGCAGCCCTCCTCCACTCTACACCTCAGTGTCTGAAAAGACAACAGCAAAAGAACAAAATACATACATTCTGTTTATCACTCACTCAATACTCTAAAACCGGGCCCAAGTGCCAAAGCACTCACACCACTAGCCGGCAGACATAACCACTGAGTGAGTAACAATCATAAAAGAAAAGAAAATTACAATTAGATCAAATAATACAATCACTGAATGTTTAGTATTATCACAAACAAAACTATCACAAAACATATATACATAAACAAAATAAATCGATTACACAAACAAAATAAACTTTTTTAATTAAACTAAATTCAAACCAAAAAAAATATATGGAAACAAAGCAGCAGCCATCATGTAATGCAGGCTAAAATAATAGCCAGTTTTCCCAGAAAGCTGCAGGCCACCAATCATTAGCGCAATCGCATGGACACAATTCTAATTAAAAAACAGGGATTAAAAATAGATAAATCTAAGGCCAGAAAGGCTACAGTACATACCCATCAAGCAACATCCCAATTCTCCAGCGTAAAAAGGTCGACCTCTACTATTTATCTGGCTACCCAAAATACCGCATGTAGCCCAGAAGATAAAAAGTTTCCGACCTAGAATCCACCTGAACTTAATTCCGTGCTGGAAAAAGCTAGTACAAACAAAGCACACACAAGGTTTACTATGCACCTCATAAAATAATATTAAAGCAAGTTTAATACATGTACCAGCCACAATCCGGCAATTAACCTCCTCCAAGAGAGAGTTCACTTGAAGGGATCTGTAAGCCATCACACAGCCATAATCAACTCCAAAATAAAAAAACCAAAAGAAAACAATGCCATGAGGAAGCTCCCCTACCTATGATAACATTGGAAGCCAGAAAAAACAGAAATGGGCGTACACATGGCACTGGAAAACCAGGTAACATTCCCCTACCGCTACCTGCCCTTTATATATATACACACACACGCCCCGCCCCATAATTTGCCAAATGCGACATCCTTATACTATCTATAAACATCCATACTACCACATATATAAATATTGCTGGATAGTTAATCTGGCATAGCTTGTGAAGTACAGTGAACTTTGTAGTAGGAATCTCTTACATTTGGATGGCTCACCATCATACTTATAGGGACAAGTAATGCCAGAACTAGGAAGCCTGGTAGTGGCTATCTGAGCTTTGAGTGTCGGCACAATGGAGTTGGTGATATGCACAAGACGCTCCTCCAACTCCTCGAGATGCTGGTGATTCTCCCTGAGAAGTTTTATTTAAGGTTGACTCCTTTTATATAAAGTTGACTCTTTGTTTGAAGTTGACTGTTATTTTCAAAATTGACACCTTTATTTAAAGTTGCCTTATTTTATTTAAAATTGACTCATTTTATTTAAAGTTGACTTCTTTTATTTAAAGTTGACCCCTTTTACCTTAAGCTGACCCCTTTTATTTAAAGTTTACTTTTTTAGTGGCTTGCCCATCGGGGCAATGCTCTCTTTCTGGTGAAAGTTGGAAGCTAAATTCTAAAGCTAACTCACGAGGCACTATGGGAGTGAACGCTAGAAGCTGAAAATGACTCAACCATAAACTAGCCACAAACCCAGCATGGAAGCTACAGTGGATTATAACATGATTACATTATAATTTTCATTAAATATGTGACTGAATACAGTTACCGGGTAAATATTATTTGTGAATGATAAAAGAACAATGTGTGAATTAGGTGTTACTGTTCCATATTCAACATCTGAATGCTAAGCTTATGGCAATGCTAATGTTATTGGAGTATATGGGGAAAATGCAGAGGGTAAATGGCAGTCATTAAAAGCAATTGCTCATTTAGTCTATTAGACACTCTGACCAAAAGACACAAGTATAAAATAGTTTATTTAGTTGTATTTAATTTATTATGGCTTATTAATGTTGTAGTGCCAGTGGTCTTCTCATAGCTATACAGGTATGTCTACATTCAGAATAGTTAGCTCTATGCTATCTGCTATCTGTGCTTCATTCTGTATAATCATGTAAAAAAAAGTCTTTATAGGAGACAGTCATACAGTCATAGTAACATCTCATATCATTCTGTCTTCCTTATTATAGATTGTAATGGAGAGGATGGACTCTTGACCACTTGTGTTCCTTGCACCATCAATAAACTACACATTTTAACATGTATTTTATTAATCAGTAAGTAAATTGTTTAATGCAAAGCATGTAAAGAATCACAAAACATATAAAGAATAGTTGAAAAGAATTGCATGCTGTATGAACTTAAAGGCTTATACAGTGTAGGATTATAAGATCATTATCCCTATTTCCCCTAACTGAAGCTTGCTGACTTGGTGATATTAGTGTCACCAACTCATCAATTATTTCAGCCTATTGACCACCTCCTTCATTTGCATTGACACCTCTTTGGACTGCATATTGACAGTCCCTATGATCAGTTGCCAAATGCAAATTCAACACTTGGAATCAACATTTTATATCCTTAATTTGTCCAAATACTTTTGACAAGTTGGAGTACAAGTTACTTTTGAGCCTTTTAAGAGGGACTGTGACAAAAAAAAAAAAGCTCTAATTCCTAAACGGTTAATGGAAAATTTATGTTAAACCCCTTAAATTAATGCTCTAAGTCTACATATCAAACACATCTTAATGGCTTCTTTTCCAATCCATTGTGGTGGTGTACAGAGGCAAAATTATGATAAGCCATAACATTAAAACCAATGACAAGTAAAGGGAATAACACTGATTATCTGGTTACAGTGGCACCTGCCAAGTGGTGGGATAGATCAGTTCTCAAACTTGATGTGTTGGAAGCAATAAAAGTGTGCAAGCATAAGGATCTGAGTTACTATGACAAGAGCCAAATTATTTTGAATAGATGACTGGGTCAGAGCATCTCCAAAACGACAGGTCTTGTGGGATGATCCTGGTATGCAGTAATTAGTGCCTACCAAAAGTGGTCCAAGAAACTAAAATTGGTGAACTGGCAATAGGGTCATGGGCACCCAAGGCACATTGATGTGAGTTGGGAGTGAAGGCTAGCCTGTTTGGTCCAATCCCACAGAAGAACTAATCTAGCACAAATTACTGAAAATGTTAATGATAGCTATTATAGAAAGGTGTCAGAACACACAGTGCATCACAGCTTGCTGCGATTGGGGCTGCAAAGAAGCTGACCAGTCAGAGTTCCCATGCTGGCACCTGTATAACACCAAAAGCAACTAAAATGCGCACATGAGTATCAGAACTAGACAATGAAGCAATGGAAGAAGCTGACCTCTGTCGTACATGCAACCGCTTCACCTTCTGCACCTGCAGTACCTGACACCACCACCATTTTAATAACAAATAAAATAACAAAGTGGTCTGAATATTGTCATGTCAACTGTCTGAATACTTCGCATCTACTTCTGTTGAAAGCCCCGAAACTCAAGTCCAGTGTGCTCTCCCAGAGGAATACAGGGATTATTCTGATGTTTTTAGCACAACTAAAGCTAAAAGTCTCCCACCACATCGCGCTTACGATTGCACAATCGATCTCTTACCAGGCACTACGCCTCCTCACAGTTGCATTTACCTATTGTCAATAGTGGAACACAGAGCCATGAAGGATTACGTTCAAGAGGCCCTCAAACAAGGATACATTGTCCCTTCCACCTTGCCAGCTTCCGCTGGATTCTTCTTCGTGGAGAAAAAGGGGGGGCCTCTGTCCATGTATCGATTACAGAGGACTCAATAACATAACCATCAAATATCCATATCCCTTACCACTGGTCCCTGCAGCACTCAAAGAACTCCGCTCAGCACGCATTTTCACCAAATTAGACTTGCGCAGTGCGTACGACTTAATACGCATACACACGGGAGATAAATGGAAAAAGGCTTTCAGTACCACATTTGGACATTACCAATACCAGGTCATACCATATGGTCTAGCCTCAGCTCCATCAGTGTTTCAATGCTTTATCAACGATGTGCTTCGGGATATCCTTGGAAAGTGTATCATCGCATATATTGATGACATATTAATATATTCCAGTGATATCCAAACCCATATTCAACATGTATACGCAAGGTTTTGGACAAACTGAGAGAGAATCAACTATTTGTAAAAGGGGAGAAGTGTGAATTTCACATGGATTCAGTATCATTCATATGTCATAGCCCAAGGGGGAGTGGCTATGGATGAACAGAAAGTGAAAGCAGTAAGCGAGTGGCCTATTCCCCGCACGATCAAGGAGCTTCAAAGATTTCTGTGATTTGCCAACATTTACAGATGATGTATAAGGAATTATAATGGTATTTCAGCTCCACTCACCTCCCAGCTTAAAGGAAGGGCCAAGAAATTATGATGGAATGAAGAGGCGAACAAGGCATTCAAGCGCCTCAAGATTTCCTTCACCACAGTCCCCATTCTCAAACACCCTGATCCAGAGATTCCTTTTGTTGTCTAAGTAGATGCTTCGGAGACGGGGGTAGGAGCAGTCTTATCCAAGCGAAGAGGCGAGAGACCCAAATTACATCCTGTGGCTTTTTTTTCCCACAAACTCACCCCTGCAGAGAGGAACTATGACATCGGCAATTGGGAGCTCCTTGCTGTTACACTCGCCCTATCTGAGTGGCGTCATTGGAAGGCGCTACACAACCCTTCCTCATATTAACTGATCATAAGAATCTGGAATATCTAAGGACAGCTAAGAGATTAAATCCCTGTCAAGCCAACACACCCTCCAAGCATGTGCCTGAGGAATGCCCGCCTTGCCGAACATTTGTACCCTCTGGTCTCAGAAGCAAGATAATCTCCAGGGCCCACATCTATCCAGCATCAGGTCATCCAGGTACTTGTAAAATTATAGAACTCATTAACAGTAAGTACTGGTGGCCCGTCACGGCTAAAGATGTCAATGAACATGTCACTTCCTGCACAGCTTGTGCTAAGGCTAAGGTACCCAGGCATCTCCTGGCAGGGAAATTGTTACCGCTCACTACTCCAGAACAACCCTGGTCCCATATAGCACTCGACTTCGTCACTGATCTCCCAGACTCTCAGGGTTTCACCACAATACTTGTTATCATTTATCGATTCTCATGTTCCCTGAAACTAGTTAGACTAGCCACACTCCCCACCACGTTCCAATTAGCAGAGACTATATTTGACCAAGTATTTCAATATTATGGCAACCCAGAGGACATTGTTAGCGATAGGGGACCTCAGTTCATATCACGAGTCTGGAATAATTTCATGGAGAAACTGGGAGTCACAGTCAGCTTAACCTCTGGCTATCATCCTGAGGCAAACGGCCAAGTTGAGTGCATGAATCAAGAAATCGGAAGATATTTAAGAACATACTGTGCAGAGAACCAGACGGATTGGTTACGATTCGTGCCATGGGTAGAGTATGCACAGAATTGGTTGCGCCACTCTGCGACCAACCTAACCCCCTTTCAATGCGTATCAGCCACCCATGTTCCCATGGAATGCCACGCCCACTGAAGTGCCTGCGGTGGATGAGCGGTTCTGGCAAAGCGAACAGGTATGATCAGATGCTAATCAACACCTAAACCAAGTCGCAGTGACACGCAAGCGCTTCACAGACCGCAAACGCAGTAACACGCCACTATATCAACCTGGTGACAGAGTTTGGTTAGCGATTAAGAATATCCGAGGACTCCGAGGTAACAAAAAGATCAACACTCGGTACATTGGGCCCTTCCGCATATTAAAACAGATCAATCACGTGTCCTACCGCCTCAAATTACCCTGACAGTTCCGCATACATCCCACCTTCCATGTGTCACTATTGAAGCCCATTGTTTCCAGTCCACTAGCAGAAGTGGAATCCCCAGCTGTGCCCCCCGAACCTCTAGACCTTGATGGAGGGGCAGCATACACAGTTAGAGACATCCTACGCTCATGCAGTAGAAGAGGGCACATTGAATATCTTGTTGACTGGGAGGGCTACGGCCCAGAAGAGCAGTGCTGGATTCCTTCTCAGGACATTCTAGACCCCCTCCTTATCCAGGATTTTCACACCAGACATCCCAATCAACCTGCACCAAGACCCAGAGGACGTCCCAGAAGGACCTCTTCCACTCCCAGAGTGAGCGCTTCGGGGGGGGTTCTGTCATGCATGCAAGCGCTTCACCCTCTGTACCTGCAGTACCTGATGCCATCACCACCACCTCAGACTCAGTTTTCCAGCATGTACCCATGCTAAGGTCTCAGTCACCTGACTTCTGATTGGGACCAGCTGAACCCAATCACACAACACAGACCTATATAAGACGCTTTGATTCATTCATACTCTGCGAAGCATCGTCTACGTGTGTCTCGAGCGTGCCAAGCCTTTTGAGTTTCTGAGTGGTGTTCTGGTTATTGATTCTGCTACGTTTATACTGTTTTACAATTATTGGATTTCCTAGTTTAGCCTGTTTGCCTGTTCTCTCGACCTTTGCCTGTCTTTTGATATTGCCTTTGCCCTGTGTTTTGTACGTTGTTTGCCAAACCATGCTAAGATGCTAACCCCAAGAGTTTCTCAATGGTGCATATATAAAATGTCCTGAGCACCTGAGGGGGGAGACTTAACCTCGCCTGGAGGCATAGAAAATGTAAGAGCTGCCATGCCTTTACTGACAGATTTTCTATGTGGCTTGTCAGTAAGCTGGACATCAAGGTATTTGAAGCATATTCTGCATATTAAGTAACGTGCAAGTATGTCAAATATGTCAAATAAAAAAAGGATTTTGCATTTTAGCTAACTGTGTTAACACAGTCTGCTACCACCATCAGGTGAAAGGAATAAAATGGAATGTCATCCATTCTAATAGAGAAGATGTAGTCCAATTAACATCTGTCTTCTGGGCCTCATTTGGCCCTGGGGCAGAATTTTGGATACCCCTGCATTAGGACCATGCCAAGGTACAATATATATGAAAATAGAGAGACTCCATATATGGATAGTGCACCTTGACCATCTTCCCTACATGCAAAATAGTTAATAATTCCACAGTTAACAAGAAGGTGTATCATAAAAATAAGATTAGTTCATTTATTCCTGAAGTGAAATAAAATGAAATACCCCAATAATGTCTTAAGCCTATGAATAAATCTCATTAATTGTGATGCCAGGTAAATTAAGTCTGTAAATTATTAATGAAGCGATGAACTAATTTGGGGAAAATGTGGAAAAAATGTGAATGTCAATTATCTCTTACACTTAGAGTCACAATACGGTGTAGTGGCACTATGTTGCAGATTCATGTGTGAAGAGATGGTATTTTATTTGAGGTATGAATTTGTTTGAATGGTCAAGGCCATGCACAGGTCCATTCTTGAAAACAGCCGCATTGACAAAGACAAAACCTCAAATACAGAAAAACTAAGGATAAATGTTCTGCTACTGGGAAAATTCTAGTGTGGTACATCCTTCATCAGCTGTCTAACCAAAGCCTTGAATCCTATATTTTGATGCTGTTTTTAATAACTCCTTTCCAGTGGTACACAGTAATAAAAGCAAGTTAAGTACACTGCAGTTACTTCCTGGGTTCAGATGGATTACTGCTACAAATCAATCCATGCTGCCACCTTGCATTTCCCTTTGTGATTCCATTTAAGATGAAAATAAAAGCATTCACACCACTGAAAAAGAGCTTTTCAGTAAACACTGTATTGTTCTCATGTCATTTGATCTCATAGTGAAAAGCTATCACAGGGTTTTAATTTTTATAAACAATTAAATGTTGACTTTGTGATAGTGTGTGTGATTCCCTATTGTATTGTATTTGCACTTTAATCAGTGCCTTGAAGTAGTGCCACACAGAAATGCAATCAATCTCCAACTCAAGCACTTAGTTGGACTTGTAATTGTGGTTTTAATCAGAGAAGGGGGAAGGGCCAGAACTTGGCTGGATATGGATTTGTAAATGTGGAACACCTGCTTAAAGGAACATGCTTCTCATAAGTTTGTGTATTGTTTGTATATTGTATTTCACCTTTTCAGCAATGTAATTTGTTTTTATCTTAAATGCAACTGCAGAGTGAAATACAATGTCAACTTTTAATTTTTAAAGCAAAATCCCAATTATTATTACAGAGATCAAGAACAATGCAATGAATGATTCCTATACAGTTATTGTATTGTATTTTATTTAGTTTTTTTTTTCTAGTGTGGTTAAATTTCATTCTGGCATGACTAGAAGAGTCAATAAAACCTATGCTATACCTATATATATCTGTAAATAGAGATCCCCCCACTGATTCTTTATACCAACTGTGAGGAAAGCTGGTATAACATGCTAGTTGTTAGCCTTTAGCTCGAGTTATCTCTGGGTCTCTTGAAAAGTAAGGAAGTGGGTAAAATTGGTATAACAATTCATTTTCATACATCACCGTTTGATGCCCCTCAACCAAGTCTTTTAGTTCACCACATAGTTCACCTAAACCACAGATTTAGCTACTAGGTTTAACTACACAGTATAACAATGTGCATAATATTAGTGACCTTGATGGAGTTCTTGACTGCTGATGTTCATTACACAGTAAAAGTTCACCAACAATTACAGCTTAGCTAGATGTTTAATCTAAATAGCTATTGTTGGAGAGACATTGTTCATGTAAACTGCTATAAACTGTCAGCTTGCTAACCATAGCACACTGCAGCACTCAGGTAACTGTTTAAGTTAGCTAATTTTGCTAACTGTTGTGTAACTAAATCAGTATTTTAGATAAAGCACTGAACTGTGCTAAAAAAAAAGGAAAGAAATAAAATCTATTTGCCATTCCATACGAATATGTTTGACAAGCTTTACTCTTTATTCCTACAACTTTACAAAATCAAAATGTGCATTGTTTCAGGTGCAATATCCCCCTAAATCCCTCAGTGTTTGCCAACGTTTAGGCTAGAGAAGTTAAGGTAAAACATACACTACACCCTCACTGGATAAGACTACATACACCAGGGGATTCAATTTGTATACAAAAACACTCTGTCTCCATAGTTAAATTAGCCAGTTCTTTATATTATTGGCAACACAGTCTCTGGAGAGCCCGCTTTATGCTGGAAGAAGAGTACCAGTTTCTTCTTACCAGTGAGTAGAAGCTTGCGTTGATGCTGCTGAGGTGACGCCAGCGGTCACTGTGGCCTTGGACTATGCCAACAAGTCCTTAAAATCACACTCGGTAAGTTCTGATGAGAAATGCATTATTGTCTTGGCTTTTCCATATGTACAAATTTACAGTGCGTATTTACAAGCAATGTACGAAAGTATATACAGAAGGATATGAAAGCTAACAAGAAACTTAGAGTAAAACTTTCTCTTGTTCTAACCCTTGTAGCCAAATAAACTTTATTTTTTCTCACAACTTAATATGACCCTGCTCCTCCCTAGGCCTGGTCTATTTATCAGGCTCTTCTGGGTTAAAGCCCCCATAGAAAAGGTATGCCCAGGAAGTACCAGAGTGCCTCCAGGTGTTTCGGAGAGGTTCTAAAGCACGTAGTCTAGGGGGTACTGCCCCCCCCACACACACACACAAACCAAGCTGTGTCATAACGGGGACTGTAAAATGGCTTTTTGTACACTACATTTTAATGTATCAACTATCTCTCCTAACCAGACCTGGTATTTAACCAGGCTTAG
Organism: Notoglanidium macrostoma; assembly: GCA_030068235.1. Classification (NCBI taxonomy): domain Eukaryota; kingdom Metazoa; phylum Chordata; class Actinopteri; order Siluriformes; family Auchenoglanididae; genus Notoglanidium; species Notoglanidium macrostoma. The sequence goes on from JAQQZR010008285.1 coordinate 13,972, forward strand.
CCTTCTAACTATTTTGGCAGGTCTGGCACACCAGGGAATTAGCGTCACAGTATAACCCCTGGCAGCATTGGAGAGGGGGTGAGTCACAGTCACACAGGCTTTGTAGGGTGATAAACAGGGTTGGTTTGATTCTTGTTGCAAGTCATGACTTGTTTATCCTGTGCTCTGACTGAGTTTTTGATGACAGTCTCTTGGATGATGATGTCATCACAAAAGGGAGTAGAATTTGGTTCCTGGGGAGGGTGCCATGGCTATGAGACAAGAATCTCTCTGATCTTGGCAGTCTTGCCATTCCTCAGGGTGAACAATTCTACCTACTTAGTGAAATAGTTGACTACTACCAAGAGAATGGTATTACTTTGGCTGCTCTTCCTGAATGGGCCCATGCTGAGATATCTCTCTGGTATATGGGTTCTTGCTGTTAGATGACTCCATTCCTCTTGACAAACCAGATCCTATGTGGATCACCTAATCTTCTCTGTGTTGAGTATCCTCCCTATATCCTGGATGTATGCATCAATCAGTTGGACTGCATGGATCTCTGGCAGAGACATAGGTAGATGAAGGTGTCTTTGTAAGTGAAACCAAAAGGACAGATGCGTTCAGGTTTTGTGTACAGGACAATGCGTTGGGCACGATATTCAAACATCCTTTCCTGTATGAAATTTTGAATTCGATGGAAACTCCAGGCATTGGAAGGTAGCTGGAGCATTCTTGAGTTAAATGGGTAGTATACAGAACTGGTATAGTCTCTGAGGAGTAGTAAACACTGTCAATTCCTTTTGTTGATGTTCCCTGGCTATCTGCCAGTTCCCAGACTGTAGGTCCCATATGTACAAGAATGAGGTCACAAAAATTTTGTGGATTAGAGGCATGGGGTAAGCATTGAACACAGTCTTCTTATTTAACTGACAAAAGTCAACAAAGAACCAGGTTGGTCTATCTGGCTTTGGCACCAACACAACTGGGGATGCCCAGGTGGAGGTTGAGGGCTCTATGACTCCATACTCCAATATTTTCTGAATATGCTGGGCTATTTGGGCTCTCTTCTGTGAAATAACCCTGTAGGGCTCACTGCACAATGGCCTAGAATCAGTTAAGGTGATGAAATGCCTTGCCAGGGACGTATAACTGGGTGACTTGGCCTTGATTGATGGGAACTCCTCAAGAACTGCAGCACATTGGGTACCTGTTTTGGTAGCTCCTGGCACTAGCCAATACCTGATATTGTTGGGTTGGCTGATGTGGTGTGCCGATGATCCAGTAAGTGGAGACTCTGGGTGTGACTGGCCCTTATACCTTCCAGGATCTCTGATGGGATGAAGAGCATGATGGAATGGGGATTGGCCGATGATGTGGAGGTAAGCTACAATGGCCATGGGCCCAGTCCAGCCATGTACAGCTTTGTGCCATGAAGTTGAGCATTGGCCAGGTGAGGTCTTTGTCTGCCAGAACATGGAAAGATACTGTGAGAGTCTGAGAGGCTACCCGGAGCTGTAGGCAAGCACAGATGAGGGTGGAGTTCAGCAATCCCTCGACCAGGGCGACGCAATGATGGGGCTTGGTGAGTGGATAAACAGAGGGTGGTTTCAGGGCCTGTTGCATGAAGTGATATAGCAGGGAGTAGGTGGATCTAATATTGAGGAATGCAGTACCCCATTTGACTGTCACGGCTTGCCTTCGGAACCTGAGACATTCCTCTTCTTCAGACCAGATTTCCCCTCCTTGGAGCCTTGAACCTGGGCCCAGAACACCTTCTGGTTGGCCCAGTCCTTCTTGATGAGGGTTCTGACCCACACAGTGTCAGCCACTGTTTGTACGGCTCTTCTCATAATCACTGTCACTTGGGGGTTAGCATGATCAAGGATTTTCTGGACCAACTTCTCTGTGATATCAGGTTTCTACTTAAGGCACAGAGCTCGGTAGTCACAGGGGAAGTCCTGATGTTTAATTGTGGTCCCTGGACACTCTCTCTCAGCTGTTCCTTGAGTTTAACCTGGAACCTGGTGGATAAGAAAGCCCAGAGGAAAGTCATCTTAAACTTGTTCCATGTCCTGATGTTAGGCCTCTCTGCTTTCCACCAATTCCCTTGCATCACTATGAATAATAGGGATAGCACCTTGGCATCAGTCAGTTGATGGAGGGACAGGAACTCTTCACAAGCCTCAATGGACGTGAGTACATCTCCTTTTGCAGGGTCAAATTCTGGGAAGGGTGGCTTAATTGGGAGAACTTTGGAGGAGAGATCTGCTCTCAGCCCAGTGATGCAGTGCGCTGGTGAGCCTGAAACGAGTCAGCTCCTTCTTCCACTGCTCATCTCACCTCATCAAGCAGTCTTCATTGGCCTTTTCCAACCCAGCTAACTGTTGGAAGATGCTCTCTCCACAGGCTTTAATTGTTGTGCTTCCCTCAGTTATTCTAGCTTTTTCTCCACCATCTTCTCCAACAGCTCTTCTATCACCAGACTGGTGATCTTAGCATTGGCTAGCTCTGATGCTTGTTGTATTCCTCCAGGTTGTAATTCCAGCTGATTCTCTTCCAGACACACAAACAGCTATATATAAAACCTTCTTTGAGTCCATAGATAAGTTAACCAGTTCTTTATAATAATGGTGACACACAGTCTCTGGAGAGCCTTCTTTATGCTGGAAAAAAGAGTGGAACGCTCTTACCAGTGAGTAGAAGCTTGCGGCAATGCTGCTGAGGTGAGGGAAGCATCCCTGTAGTCTTGCACGATGACAACAAGTCCTTAAAATCCCACTCGGTAAATTCCAAAGAGAAATGCGATTAAGTCCCAGCTTCTCCATGTGTACATAGTATTTACAAGCAATGTACAAAAGTATATACAAAGTATGTGAAAGGTAACAACAGACTTAGAGTAAAACTCTCTCTTGCTCTAACCCTCATAACCAAACAAACTGTCTTTTTTTGAAGACAGTTTTTTGTCATGATCCACTCTTGTCATGATCCGCTCCTCGAAGCATGCGCAGTGCACCTTGAGGACTTGGTCCCGATAATCATTGTGACAAAGGGCAAATGTGGAATACTACTCCCAGAATGCACCAGCCAAGATGGCCGATGCACTCCCAGGCTCTGGACCACATGATCCATGATTGGATGCAGGTGCATCCAATCTTCCCTCTACTTATGCAGTGTATAGTAGGACTTTCATATGAGCTACAAGTTGTCAAAGCATTAGTTTAGCCTCTGTGTCACTTTTGCCAAACTTTATCTCCCATGTTTGAATTTCTGGTGTATGGACGCTCTGTTTTGGATTTTGCCTTTTTCTCTGCCTAATTTACTCTGTTCATTGATAGCTAGACCCCTGTCTGTTTATTGGATTATTCTGCTGCCTGCTGTCATTATACTTCTGCCATACTGTGTTTAAATAAACACTTCTTCAATTACCTCCATCTCCTAACCTGCGCTTGTGTCCAGCTATGCCTTGTTGGGGTGAACACCGTGACATCTCACCGCTCTTTACTACTAACCTACTCCCTTAGGTCTGGACTATTTTTCTGGCTGCTCCAGGTTAAAGAAGAAGAGGCATGCCAGGAGCGCCCCCAGGCATTCAGGAGGAGTACTAAAACAGCCTAGTCTACAGTAGTGGGTACCGGCCTTGACAGCAGCTGAATCTGACATTTTTTGTGCAGTCTCACAAGCCTTTTAATAAAACACTTAATAGTTCTTCAAAATGTAGACTCGGTAGTTTTGAGTCAATAAGTTTATTCCCTGGTACCAGTGTTTTTTGTGTTGCTTTTACTGTCATGCTTTTCAGCTCAGATGTTGTTTTTGTCAAAGCCTGTAGTGTGCAATGATTTACTCAGGGATCTCACACACACATGCACACAAAAAGTGTTCTGTGTTCTGTCCAAGTGTTCCCAATGGGAGAAAGGTGCATCTCATTTCACGTACTGATTAGCCATGTTTAAAAGGACTGCCAAATGTGCTTCGTATTCGCAAAGCATTAGACTAGCCTTTGTGTTGTCTGTTGAGCATTTACTACCCATGATTGATTTATTGTGTATTGACTCAGTTTTCTGTTTGACTATCGTTTTTGGATTTCCCCTGTTACTCTGTTTGCCGTTCGCTCAACCCCTGCCTGTATTGTGGACTACTCTTTCTGCCTGCTGTTTATGTACCTCTGCCCAGTGTGTTTAATAAACACCGCATTGCTCTTACCTCTGTCTCCCGATCCTGCACTTGAGTCTTGTCATGCCTCAATGGCGCGAGTGCCGTGACTGAATGCTTCGCCGCAACAGAGACGCAGTAGGATCTCTGTGGATCCAGGATGGGTGTATGACCACCATGACCACCCTGTTTCTGCAACAGTGGGAGATGGAACCGTGTATGATGGGGTGAAGGAACCTCCATGTGTGTTTCTGCTCCACTGCTGTATCTTCTGGGAGAGCTTGATGGAACCAAGACCTTCAGACCCCATATGGGTGAGATGCATGATACGTTGGCTCACGGGACCTGCACGCACATTTGCTGAAAACTTTATTATCATGCAGCATTGCAATCTACAAAATCCTAAAGACTTTGGTGAAGCACTTGCGTGATTTTATGATTTCTTTAATCAGGAGGCAACTGCTCCAGAGCCCCCTCAAGTGGCCAAAGAAGAGGCTTCCACTCCTCAGCTCCCTCAAATGGCCAAAGAAGAGGCAACTGCTCCAGAGTCCCCTCCACAGGCAAAGAATAAGGCAACCGCTCCCGAGCTCCCTCAAATGGCCGAAAAAGAGGTTTTCACTCCTAAGTTTCCTATAATGGCCGAAGAAGAGGCTATCGCTCTGAAGCCCCCTAAAATGTCTGAAAAGGAGGTTACCACGCCATGGTCCATGCCAGAGCCAAAGTCCGCACCAAGCCAAAGTCCACGCCAGAGTCCGGTTCCAAGTCTGGATCGCCACAAGGGTCAGAAGCCATTCTAGTCACAGTCGCTCTCCCAGAGTGCGCTCCTGTTCCAGCCAAAGTCGCTCTCACGGAGCCCACTCCTGTTCTCTCTTCGCCTGAGTATGTGACAAGAATTACGCCTGAACCCAAGTCTGGATCGCCACAAGGGTCAGAAGCCATTCCATTCACAGTTGATCTCGCAGAGCCCACTCCTGTTCCAGCCAAAGTCACTTTCATGGAGCCTGCTCCTGATCCAGTTCCTAGTTCCACTCCTGTTACAGCCAAGGTTGCTCACAGGGAGCCTGTTCCAGTTCCTAGTCCCACTCCAGGTAAAGCTAAGGTTGCTCACATGGAGAATGTTCCTGTTCGTTGTTCCACTCCCGTTTCAGCCAAAGTCAATCAGCAGGTGTTTATTCCTGTTTCCGCTCCAGTTCAAGCCACAGTCGCACACCTGGAGCTTATTCTTGTTCAAGTCACCGGGCCAGAGCCAGAGCCTTCTTCTTCAGCCACAGAGACTGTTCCCGTACATGTCTCAGAGCCTGCTCCCATACAGGTCACAGAGCCTGTTCCCGTACAAGTCTCAGTGCCTGTTCCCATGTCCATCTCAGAGCCTGTTCCAGTTCCCGTCTCAGAGCCTGTTCCCACGCAAATCTCAGCGCCTGTTCCCGTGCAGATTTCAGCACCTGTTCCCGCGCAAGTCCCAGTACCTGTTCTCGCGCTCACAGAGCCAGCTCCTGTTCCTGTCATGCTCGCAGAGCCAGCTCCTGTTCCTGTCGCAGCTCAAGTCTCAGCATCTATTCCTGTCACAGCTCAAGTCCCTGTTGCAGCTTAAGTCACGGCATAAGTTCAAGTTGCATTCTTTGAGCCTGTTCAAGTTTCAGTCACGCAACTCTCCGCGCCTGCACAAGTTCCAGTCACACAACTCTCCAAGCCCTCTTCTGTTCCAGTGTGCCCAACCAAACCAGCTTCTATACCTGAGTTCCTGCCTGAGTTTCTACCCACGCCTTCATCGTGGCAAAAATTTGGCGTGGTAGGAACCAGCGATAAGCCTTCCCCTACAGGTCCAGGTCCCCCAAGAAGCAATCTCGTTGGGCGCTCTGGGAGTAGCGCCTTTGGGGGGTTTTGTCATGACCTGCTCCTTACTATACACACCGTGTGCCATCAAGACTCCGCCACATGTGCAGTGTTTCCTCCATCTCTGTCACTTTCTAAGGCAGAAGCGCGCACTTCCACATGTCAACAGATACCACACAGACTAAAGTTCCCGTGAGAATCCGCTCCCAGCCATGAGGACTGCCAGTGGGAGACAGGTGCATCTCATTTCACGGACTGATTAGCCGTGATTAAAAGGACTGCCAAATGCGCTTCATAGTCACGAAGCATTAGACTAGCCTCCATGTTGTCATGATAAGACCTATTCCATTTTAACTCCACTGCTTTACTGTGCTACAGGAAAAAAAGCATATTTCAGTACAAACAAAAGAAATATGCTTTCTTATATTAAGCTGTATTAAGTAATATTATATTAAGTATGTTTATAGGACTACGACTGTAGTCATCATTTACAGTATAGTACTGCTATTACTAAATACAATACCAAATAACATTAATTTTAACCTCTGTTGTCTACAGCAGTCCATTGTATTTTTACAGAGGAATACTATAATTACTGCATCTTCTACTGTACTTCTAGACTGAATTATTTAACATTAAATAATAAAAAATTAGAAGGTTGTTTTTTTTGCACAACCCTGCCAGTCTTATTGGAAATCATTTTCCCTTTTCTTTACTTTTTTGTTTGGTAATATATGCAATAGTTTTAGTTAAAAATGATGTCTGTTTTAATTATTAATTTACTTGGAAATAGTCTTCACACACACTTAAATTGTGATTTTGCTAAAAAATAAAATAAAATCTAAATCTCAACATGCATCTGCTTGAAGGATAAGCCCATCTAACCTCTCTTTCAAGAGTGCAGTAGGCCCATGGCAGCAATCTCATCTTTACCTCTGGAAAATGTGCTCCAATCATCATCATTGGTTGACTTGTTTTTAAAAACCTGTATAATGATTTGTCCATGCTCTTGAATTCCAAAAGTCTGAGCACATTTTTGTCAGTGAGCTGTTCAAAGTGGCTGCATATATACCTCTGCATGAAGAACTATGGCTATTTGGTCCTCAAATCTGCAATTATTGGGGATGGGGATGCACTTATCAGGTGACATTAGAGGCAATAGTAGCCCACTGCCCCCCTGAGCTTGCAAACTTCTCTTTTGCACCAGATATTCCTTTATGAAGATATACTATATGAACTAGTATTGCGACGCCTGACCATTACACCAACAGGGACATTAACGACATTGCATTCAAATACATTAACTTTAATATGGACTTGATCTCCCCCTTTGCAGCTATAACAGCTTCCACTCTTCTTGGAAGGTTTTCCACAAGATTTTGGAGAGGACATTTGTGCCCATTCATTGTGTAGAGCATTTATGAGGTCAGGCACTGATGTTGAATGTGAAGGTCTGGAAGGAACCTGAAGGAATGAAGGAATCCCAAAGGTGTTCGATGGGGTTGAGGTCACAGCTCTTTGCAGGCCAGTCAAGTTCTTCCACACTGAACCCATCCAACCATGTCTTTATGGACCTTGCTGTGTACACTGGGGCACAGTCATGTTGTAATATAAAAGGCCCTTCCCCAAACTGTGTCCACAAAGCTGGAAGCATAGCATTGTCCAAAATGCTTGGTATGCTGAAGCATTAAGATTGCCCTTCACTGGAAGTAAAGACTGAAAAACAGCCCCAGAACCATTATCCCTCCTCCACCAAACTTCACAGTTGACACAGTGCAATCAGGCAGGTAATGTTCTCCCAGCATACACCAAACATAGACTGACCCATCTGACTGCCAAACAGAGAAGCATGATTCATCACTCCATAGAACATGTTTCCACTGCTCCACAGTCCAGTGGCAGTGTGCTTTACATCACTCCATCTGAGGCTTGGCATTGGATTTGGTAATGTGAGGCTTGCATGCAGCAGCTCAGCCATGGAAACCCATTCCATGAAGCTCCTACTGCACAGTTTTTGCACGTACATTAATAAAGTACATTTGTAAAGTGTTCCCTTCTCATTCACTTCATTGGATGCCACCGTATCGCCTGGCTGAAAGTTAAGGCAGGCAATAGATCCTTGAATGTCATCATTTTAGTCATTAACATGAAACTCTGTCCCTCTCTCTACTACAGCATTTTCAGGGAAAATACTCCCTGCATTTTGGAAACTTCAAAGGCATCTTGATACAAGATTAAAAGTAATGAATCTGTAACACCTTTAAACAAGTTTTCATCAATATGTCTGCATTGCAGATTATATCTTTTGCTCTGATTTCGGATTGTGAATTTTTATGTTGTTCTATCATTTATTAACAGCAGAACTGAACTTCTAAACTTTGCTTAATAGAAATATACTGAGCAAAGATATCTTTGCTGGATTCATTTTGACCAAGACAGATACTGTATAAAAGAAATGATCCACAGGATTCACAAAATTAAAATTCTCTTCATAAAAAGACTTTCTTCTCTTATCAGTTATTAGTGCATGTATATTACACATCCAGAAAAGATCCTTAGTTTTATTAACATCAACAGCACTCTTTATATAATTTTTAAGAAATTCCAAGTGTAGTCAATTCTTCACTTAGCCTGTGTAGCAAATGTGACTGGCTAATGTCATGAATGTCCTGCAGCTCATCAATTATTGTTTGAACTACAGATAATGGGAGAATAAGCTTTGCCTGAAGCATGAGGTAAAACAGTGTTACATTGTTCAAGAAAAGAGATTCATCTGCATTATCTGTCAATAGTACAATATCTGACTGCTCTTCACCATCACTACAAACTTTTAAAAATTCAGACTGTACATTTGAGTGATCAGCCACATTGTATTCATCACCATGAAGCATCTGCATTGAAACATTTGACTGCAGTATATTATAACGTAGCTTTTCTTCTAATGAGTTTTGATTTCTAGATAAATGTGAGGTTAATGTTGATCTAAATGTGCTAGACACTATGGTTTATTCTTTAATATGAGCTTCAACTGTAAAATAAAGTTTTTAAATCACTACACTTGTCATAAATTAGTCACAGACTGAAGTGAAAGCATCAATTCCTAACTCTTCCACAGATGTCTTTGTTGCCTTCCTTTTGTGATCCTTGTCTGTATGAGCCTTGAAAGCAGTGAAGTTTCAAAATTATCTGGAGCAATCTCAATTACCACACTTAAAATCAGCATTATGAAAATGACTATGGATTTTCATGTGTTGGAAAAATGATAACACTGATTCAAAAGCATGATCACAGAACTGACAGCATTACATTTTTCTGAAACCAAAGAATTTAAAACAGTTACGCATGTGTCCTGTTATGCTTCAGAAAAAAATAATGAATGTAAAAACAATGCTTATTTTTGATAATATATACATATTTACAAAATAAAATAATTCAGTAACTGAATTCTTTGCCCTAAACCTAACTATCATGACTTGTGTAATTCAGCCATATGTTAGTACCGGATCTTCATCAGATTATTCAACCTGAAATGGGAGGGACGGAGGGAGGAACAAACGAACTGACAAACTAATTAACTAACTAACTAACTAACTAACTAAAAACATCAAAGCTTTTTCCAGAATAATTATGAAGGATTTGTGGTGACTTTTGCCATATACCATGGAATATCAAAGTTACTGGGTGAACAGTTGAGCAAAATTGTGAAAGGTTTAACATTCCCAAGGTCAAACCATTTGCGGGAACAAAGTAGAAAGCAAATGAAAAGACTAGCTTACTGTGTCAATACTCAGATGAACAAATCTGTCTGTCTTCTCATGCTTCAAAGTATATTTATCCTTGTCACAGGTACAAATGTTAGATTATTTTAGCAAAAAAAAAAAAAAAAATAAATATATATATATATATATATATCTGCATTTTCTCATGTAGCTCTGTCCATCTATCTTGAGGCACAGGCAAACTAACACTGGAAAAGCAAACTGAAGCTCACAAAATCTTAAAATCTGCATACAAATTCACACACCGCTAGCTTATCTTATTAAAATAATAATAATAATAATAATAATAATAATAATAATAATAATAATAATAATAATAATAATAATAATTTCTGGTTTTTGTTCATTAATGTCACACTGAAAAAAGTTTGGCTGCAATAAAGGCATAAGCATCTGTTCTCATAATTGCATTAAACCCTGAAGAGTAGAAATAAAACACTTGCAATGGGAAAGAAGTTAAAGTGTATAAAGAAACTTATAATAATAAAGGATAATAATAAACTTATAATAAAAAAGGATGATGCAGGCAGAAAACAGAAAACTGCTATACATTCACTACAGGTCAGAAGTTTGGACCCAACCTTAGATTAAAATAAATAAATACACTTATGGCATTTGGCAGACATCCTTATCCAAACCAACTTATGTTTATCTCATTTACACAACTGAGCAGTTGAGAGTTAAGGGTCTTGCTCAAGGACCCAGCAGTGAGGGTCTGGCAGTGCTGAGATTTTAACTCATGAACTTCTGGTCAGTAGTCCAATGTCTTAACCACTGTGCTACTTAAAAAATGGTTTTGAATAAGGCATATCAGGTCTGTCTTTAGTGTGCTGAAATTTCACTTTGTGTTGGAATTCTATTTACCAAAGTCAGGACTTGATAGGACCTTGGCCTCTTTTTATTAAATGATGGCCACCTATCTCCCTTGTCCCAGATCAGTTTGTGAGAGGTTTAATGCACTGTCTGCTCCTCGTTTAAATTTTCTGTTGTACTGTATTACAATTGACAAGTCAGGATTTTTCTTTATGTCAGGTGACAGATGGGGAATGAGGGCAAGTACAGAATGTGTTGTTCCTACAGTGAAACATGGAGGTGGATTGGTGATGTATGGGGGTGTTTTTGGAGAAGAAGATCTGGAGACTTAGTCCAAACCAAAGGGACCATGAAAAAGCAGAGTATCACTCAGTTTTTCAGCATCACACAATTCCTTCTGTTTTGCATGTTATTGGACAAAATTGTATTCTTAAACAGGATAATGATCCCAAGTGTCATGACCCGCTCCTCACTATACGCACAGTGCGCTGTGAAGTATCAGCCATGAGCGCGGTGTTTTCTCCATCTCCATCGTGGGAGCACGCACTTCCATGTTAACGGAGAACACCCGGACCACACGGACTACAGTTCCCATGAGCACCTGCTCCCAGCCATGAGGACTGTCAATGGGAGACAGATGCATCCCATTTACGGACTAATTAGCCGTGGTTTAAAAGGACTGCCTTACGCGTTTCATATTCGCAAAGCATTAGACTAGCCCCTGTGTTGTCTGCCGAGCGTTTTCTATACCCGTGTTTGCTTTCTGTGTTTTGGACTCTACTTTCTGTGTTTAACTACTTCTTTTTGGATTTCCCCTGATACTCTGTTTGCCGATCGCTTGACCCCTGCCTGTGTATTGGACTACTCTTTCTGCCTGCCATATTTGTACCTCTGCCCATTGTGTTTAATAAACACTGTATTGCTTTTACTTCCGTCTCCCGATCCTGCACTTGTGTCTCAGCTATGCCCCAATGGCACGAGGGCCGTGACACCAAGCATTCTTCAAAATTGTGCCAAAATTCTATCCAGTCCCAAGAAAAGCAAAAAGTTTAGAAAATTATGCCTTGCCCTCCCCAGTCTCCGGATCTTTCTCCCATTGAGCTGGCATGGGATGAGCTTGACTGACAAGTTTGAACTTCACATGATGCTGTGATAATGCCAATGGTTATTTGCCAGTGGCTATTTTAATTAAACTTGTACGTAGGCACTCGCATTCATTAAATTGCACTTACAATATATATTGTTATATTACACTTCAAAACCAGTCAGTTACATTTGTTTTAAGTAATTCTAATATTTTCTTGTAATAAAATCAGTGTATTTTAGGCTATTATATAATTAATTTTTTTTTTTTAGAAATCCAAGGGTTTGGCCAAACTTCTGGCCTGTAGTGTATATATATCAATTCTGTAAAAAATACTGTATATTATTGTTTTATGGAAATATACTTGGAAATTACCTGAAAATTTACAGTAAAGTGTTACAGTGTACATATAACTCACACAGACCATGTATAAATTTTAAGCACTAAACAGATGCAAATACAAATAACACACATACACATGCTATAAGCAGTCCTCCACTTCATGAATAGCCATCTTCAATTCATAATAGTGTGTGAGGCCATGGGGGAATAAATATAAAACTTGTGCTTCATGAGTAACATAAGGGCTAGTGAGTGAGAACAGGGAATGGAGCATTGCCCTTACTCTTGTAAGATGATAAGATCAGATAGATAAGTCACGGAATTTGAACTCAGTTGAAATGATGTGCCTCATCGGTTGTCTTTCAGGGAAAAGGGTAGATGGATTGGTTAAGTAAAATTGCCTCTAGGTGTGAATGTGTGTGTGTGTGTGCATGGTGAGGTTGGATGGATTGTCATCCTATCCGGTTTTTATTGTCTTGCCTTGCACCCAATGCTTAAATGATTGACTCCAGATCTCCCATTACCCTTCCCGGGGTGAAGCAATCACTGAAGATGAATGAATAATTGAGAACTCATCAAACTATTATTATCATGAATGTAACAATAATTTGTACACTAGACATCAAATCAAAAACTAATAAATTATTAATAATATTTTGTATGATGCTTGTAATCCAAAGTCAGGAGTGAAATGAGAAATAAAACATACAATAGATCATTAAAGGAATTATTTCACATGTATTACAATGTAAGGAAAAAAACTCACACGCACACACACACACACACACACACACACACACACACACACACACACACACACACACACACACACACACACAC
>JAQQZR010008721.1:0-26578 GCA_030068235.1 Notoglanidium macrostoma
GATGATGACCAATGAAAAGCCTGAGCTGATTGGTAAGGAAATATAACATAAATGTTCTCTTTGCTCAGTCTACACTAGCTGAAATTTACCTAGTTTTAACTACCATCTTTGTTCCCAGAAATGACGCTTATCACCACCAACCCCTACGACTTCCCCATGTGCAGTCAGGGTCAGATCACTGTGCCAAGCATTAACGATAAGGAGGAACTGATTGCCACAGATGTAAGTGATTCTTGCTAATAGGCCTTATGTTGAATTACTTTATGAATCCTTATGGTTTTAATCACTATCTTTATTTTACAGACTGCTATTGACATCCTGGGCTTCAGTCATGATGAGAAAATGAGCATCTACAAATTTACTGGAGCTGTTCTTCATCATGGTAATATGAAGTTCAAGCAGAAGCAGCGTGAGGAGCAGGCTGAGCCTGATGGCACAGAGGGTGAGATTGACATTTATTCAGAAGTTCCATGTATTACTGTTTCATGCATGAAAGCTCTGGTCCTGTGATTCATAACTCACAACATCTCAAATATATTTTTGTCTTACTTAGATTAAAGTGTATGTATAATATCTATTATTTGCAACTGTTAATAGAGGCTGACAAAGTCGCCTACCTTCTGGGTTTGAACTCAGCGGATATGCTGAAGGCCTTGTGCTACCCCAGAGTAAAGGTTGGAAATGAATTTGTGACAAAGGGTCAGACAGTACCACAGGTACTTAATCAAAAGTATTAAAATGCTATTAAATCATATATTAAATCATACAAAAGGCACAGTAAAAGTAACAAAGCAATTTGTACTTTTAGGTATATAATGCTGTCAGCGCCTTGGCCAAATCCATCTATGAAAGGATGTTCTTGTGGATGGTCGTACGTATCAACCAGATGTTGGACACCAAACAAGCCAGACAGTTCTTCATTGGTGTGCTGGACATTGCTGGATTTGAAATTTTTGATGTATGTGATATTTTTTTAAATGTTCACATAAAAATTAGTTTGAATTATATTGAATACCTACAGAGTGTTCTCTTCCATCTCTCCAGTACAACAGCATGGAGCAGCTGTGCATCAACTTCACCAATGAGAAACTGCAACAGTTCTTCAACCACCATATGTTTGTCCTGGAGCAAGAGGAGTACAAGAAGGAGGGCATTGTTTGGGAGTTCATTGACTTCGGCATGGACTTGGCTGCTTGCATTGAACTTATTGAAAAGGTGTGGTTTCCATGCAGGTCGTGATGTTTCGTACTACATTTGCAATATCTACAATGTCTCCTGAACACTACTTTTCTCATATTGTAACAGCCCATGGGTATCTTCTCCATCCTTGAAGAAGAGTGCATGTTCCCCAAGGCTACAGACACCAGCTTCAAGAACAAGCTGTATGACCAGCATCTTGGCAAGTGCAACGCTTTCCAGAAACCCAGACCTGTCAAAGGCAAAGCTGAGGCCCACTTCTCCCTGGTTCACTATGCTGGTACTGTGGACTACAACATATCTGGCTGGCTGGACAAAAACAAGGACCCGCTGAATGAGTCTGTTGTGCAGCTGTACCAGAAATCACCTGTCAAACTTCTTGCTACCATCTACCCACCTGTTGTTGAGGGTAATTTCATTTATTTTAAAGACATTCTTATCGTAGTTACTTACTTCTATGTTTATAAAATGTAGTTGTGTTTATAATTTAATGTGCACAGAGGCCGGCAAGAAGGGAGGCAAGAAGAAGGGTGGTTCCATGCAGACCGTGTCCTCACAGTTCAGGGTTTGTTTCACTCACAGTCAAACTCATTAAATTCAAGGCAATTCCATTTTAAATATGCATACCAATAATATGTTTAATACACAGGAGAACTTGGGCAAGCTGATGACCAACTTGAGGAGCACCCATCCTCACTTTGTGCGTTGCCTGATTCCTAATGAGTCTAAGACTCCAGGTAAAGTTTGAAACCTGATATCTAAAACCTAAAACTGGACTGAAAAGCATGTAAAAATACTTATTGTTTAGATTGTTATTACATGTTAGCAGGACTACACCAAAGAATTTGGGTGTCAGTAACACATTTCGAGCTGTGCAAACAACAAACACTGTTGACTTCATGATAACTCCATGAGTGGTTTCCCTTATTGTCTTTGTCAGGACTCATGGAGAACTTCCTGGTTATCCACCAGCTGAGATGTAACGGTGTGCTGGAGGGTATCAGAATTTGCAGAAAGGGATTCCCCAGCAGAATCCTCTATGGTGACTTCAAGCAAAGGTACAGAAAAAGCCTCTGTGATATTAGTGTGTCTGTTTTTTTTTCTCTTGTCTTACAATGTTGAGATGCTACATTAATTTTTACAGATACAAAGTGCTGAATGCCAGTGTTATTCCTGAGGGCCAGTTTATTGACAACAAGAAGGCCAGTGAGAAACTTCTGGGATCCATCGACGTTGACCATGACCAGTATAGATTTGGACACACTAAGGTGAATATCATTAAGGGCTTAAAACGAGAGTTCTTCATTTTCTCTTTCTACATAAATATTAAGTAACAAATTGAGGACAAAGTGATATAATATCCTGCCATTTAATTCAGGTGTTCTTCAAAGCTGGTCTGCTGGGTACTCTGGAAGAGATGCGAGATGAGAAACTGGCCTCTCTGGTCACAATGACTCAGGCAGTTTGCCGAGGTTACCTCATGAGAAGAGAGTTTGTGAAGATGATGGAAAGGAGGTATATTATAATGTTATTCATGACTTTGAACAATAACTATTTTTGTACTGTTAATGTCACCAGAAATTATTTTACACTATGAAATTAATCAATAGGTTCACACATGCACTTCTGTGAATAGAACATGTAATTGTTTGGCTAACACTTTTTTTTATCCCAAAGACTTACATTTAAATCATATATAAATTCAGACAAAATGTAGAAAATAACAATTTCTATTCTCCAGGTCGGCCATTGACACCATCCAGTACAACATCCGCTCATTTATGAATGTCAAACATTGGCCATGGATGAAGGTGTATTACAAGATCAAACCCCTGCTGAAGAGTGCTGAAACTGAGAAGGAGCTGGCCACAATGAAAGAGGACTTTGTAAAATGCAAGGAAGATCTTGCCAAGGCTGAGGCCAAAAAGAAGGAACTTGAGGAAAAGATGGTGGCACTGCTCCAAGAGAAGAATGACCTGCAGCTACAAGTCGCATCTGTAAGAATTTTCATTAAGTTGAAAAATTTAGTTAACAATAAGTTATGTAAGTCCATTTTACTTCCAAATTGTTAGTGTATCTAATGTGATTTTCTTTCTTACACAATAAATAGGAAACTGAGAATCTCTCAGATGCTGAAGAGAGATGTGAGGGTCTGATTAAGAGCAAAATCCAGCTTGAAGCTAAACTCAAAGAGACGACAGAGAGACTGGAAGATGAGGAGGAGATCAATGCTGAGCTGACTGCCAAGAAGAGGAAACTGGAGGACGAATGCTCTGAGCTAAAGAAAGACATTGATGACTTGGAGCTC
Organism: Notoglanidium macrostoma; assembly: GCA_030068235.1. NCBI lineage: Eukaryota > Metazoa > Chordata > Actinopteri > Siluriformes > Auchenoglanididae > Notoglanidium > Notoglanidium macrostoma. The sequence goes on from JAQQZR010008721.1 coordinate 3,506, forward strand.
ACCTTGGCTAAAGTGGAAAAGGAGAAACATGCCACTGAAAATAAGGTTTGTACTATGTTTGTACAGACAGCAATAAAATGAACTACTCACACTTTCTCGGTTTTTCTAGACACACGATTTCCTACAAATACCGTAAATGTGCTCTCAAAAATTCAGGTTAAGAACCTTACAGAGGAGATGACAACTCAAGATGAAAGCATTGCCAAACTCACAAAAGAGAAGAAAGCCCTTCAGGAGGCACATCAGCAGACCCTGGATGATCTTCAGGCAGAGGAGGACAAAGTCAACACTCTGACAAAATCCAAGACTAAGCTTGAACAGCAAGTGGATGATGTGAGTTACATGATACCAAATTGCAAAGCGGATTGCTCACAAGGTGATTCTGCACAAGGCATCTAAATAAATATTTTGTGGTTTTACAGCTGGAAGGTTCTCTGGAGCAAGAGAAGAAACTCCGTATGGATCTAGAGAGAGCCAAGAGAAAGCTTGAGGGTGACTTGAAACTGGCTCAGGAATCCATCATGGACCTGGAGAATGACAAGCAGCAGTCTGAAGAGAAGCTGAAAAAGTAATTATATAACAAATTAGAAACAACAACAAAAAAAATTATATATATATGATTGATCATTGCAATGTATGCTGACACAAAGTTATTTTTTTATTTTCTCAGGAAAGACTTTGAAATAAGCCAGCTTCTTAGCAAAATTGAGGATGAGCAATCTCTTGGTGCTCAGCATCAGAAGAAGATCAAGGAACTTCAGGTATCTAAATATTTTCTTTCTTACTTTATTGAATATAATAGTAAAAATCTACAGGAAACTTAATAGTTGGCATCATGTGGTTGATACAGAACCAAATGAAAGAAGGGTGCTGCCAAGAAGTAACTCAATTGCCAATACTTAATAATATGGTTCTTTACAGATGTGTGGTTTTCTGTCAATAATAGGCTCGTATTGAAGAGCTGGAAGAAGAGATTGAAGCTGAGCGTGCTGCTCGTGCTAAGGTTGAGAAGCAAAGATCTGATCTTTCCAGGGAGCTTGAGGAGATCAGTGAGAGGCTTGAGGAGGCTGGTGGAGCAACTGCGGCTCAGATTGAGATGAACAAGAAGCGAGAGGCTGAGTTCCAGAAGCTGCGTCGTGATCTAGAAGAATCCACGTTGCAGCATGAAGCAACTGCTGCTGCCCTCCGTAAAAAGCAGGCTGACAGTGTGGCAGAGCTGGGAGAACAAATCGACAACCTGCAGAGAGTCAAGCAAAAACTTGAGAAGGAGAAGAGTGAATACAAAATGGAGATTGATGATCTCTCCAGCAATATGGAAGCTGTTTCTAAAGCTAAGGTTCATACTCATATTTAACATGTGCAATACCAAGGTTACCGACTGGAATGTTCAGAAAACTAAAACTATCCTTTTCTATAGACAAATCTTGAAAAGATGTGCCGTACCCTTGAGGACCAACTGAGTGAACTCAAGACCAAGAATGATGAGAATGCACGCCAGGTTAATGACATCAGCGTTCAAAAAGCCAGACTACAAACTGAAAATGGTAATAGGCCTTTATGAGCTGGCCAGATGTTATTTTTCCTCAATTTTTAATTCTCTTTCATACATTGTATATTATAGTAAAATAACCTTTCATTGTATGCATCCAAATTGGCCTTTCATAACATTAACCTACCAAGACTTTAACCAACGTTACCCTACAAGGCTTGCTGCAGTTTAACATCTGATCTGCAATCAAACAGGTGAGTTTTCACGTCAACTGGAAGAGAAGGAAGCTTTGATTTCTCAGCTGACCAGAGGCAAGCAGGCATTCACTCAGCAAATTGAGGAGCTCAAGAGACAGATGGAGGAGGAGGTTAAGGTAAACATGTAATGAAATCCTACCACAATACATTCATCATAGGAGATATGCACAACTGCAAATCAGAAAAGGTTCTGGCATTATGGAAAATGCAAATAAAAAAAATGTAGTCTTTCTTACATTTAATTAACCCAACATATTTCATGTTTTATCTGATTAACTTCATTTCATTTGTTAATATACATCCATTCCCGTATGTTGGGACAGGGGCAATTTAGAGCTAGTAATGAGGTAAAAAATAATTAAATCATGGTGTAATTTCAAACAGGTGATGTTAACAGGTGATTGTTATCATAATTTGGTACAAAAGTAGTATCCACGAAAGGTTGACACTCCGAGGAGCAAAGACAGACAAAAAATCTCCAGTTTGTCAACAAATATGTGAGAAAATTATTGAAATGTTTAAAACAATGTACCTCAAAGAACAATTGGAATGAATTTGCATATTTCTTCCTCTACTGTGCATAATATAAACTGGAGTAATTTCACTGTGCAAAGGGCAAAGGCAAAAGCCCAAGATGAACACCTGTGAGCCCAACATTTTCTGATGTGGGGTTGTATTTTTTATTATATTTATTTTGTTCTATTTTTATTATATATATATTATATATTTTTTTTCTTTTCAATATTTTTCTATTTATAAAAATTTCTAAATATGTATTTTTTTAAGGAAATATGAACAAATTATAATTTTTTTCTTCACAGGCAAAGAATGCCCTGGCCCATGGTTTGCAGTCTGCCCGTCATGACTGTGATCTTCTCAGGGAGCAGTTTGAGGAGGAGCAGGAGGCAAAGGCTGAATTACAACGTGGAATGTCAAAGGCCAACAGTGAAGTGGCTCAGTGGAGAAATAAATATGAAACTGATGCTATCCAGCGCACTGAGGAACTCGAGGAAGCCAAGTATGTTCAACATAAACCATTCATAATACTGAAAAACTGTTACAAATCTACACTAAAACAAAATATAATGCTTAACAGGAAGAAGTTGGCACAGCGTCTGCAGGAGGCTGAGGAACAAATTGAGGCTGTGAACTCCAAGTGTGCCTCTCTGGAAAAGACCAAGCAGAGACTGCAGGGTGAGGTGGAAGACCTCATGATTGATGTGGAAAGAGCCAATGCCTTGGCTGCTAACCTTGACAAGAAGCAGAGGAACTTTGATAAGGTAAACTGTGCAATTTATCTATTCACATTTTTGAGAAGTATTTGAGAAGTTCCACATTTTAATTAGGTGTCTTCATCCAAGCTGTTACTCAATAACTGTTGCATCTGTATCAAAGGTCCTGGCAGAATGGAAGCAGAAGTATGAGGAGGGTCAGGCTGAGCTGGACGGAGCCCAGAAGGAGGCTCGTTCTCTGAGCACTGAGCTGTTCAAGATGAAGAACTCCTATGAGGAAGCTCTTGATCAACTGGAAACACTCAAGAGGGAGAACAAGAATTTGCAGCGTATGTCACAACAATCAGATTTATTTCATTGTCACTTAAAATGATTTTTTCCCACATCTCAAATAGCACCTGTGTTTACAATTTTGTGTAATATGTTTTTGTATTTCAACAGAGGAGATTTCAGACCTGACTGAACAAATTGGTGAAACAGGAAAGAGCATTCATGAGCTTGAGAAGGCCAAGAAGACAGTAGAGACTGAGAAGGCTGAGATCCAGACTGCTCTGGAGGAAGCTGAGGTATTCAGAGAATAACACACACGAGGACAATTGATAGCACTTTGGTCAGCAACTTGATTATGATGGCCACAATTGAACAAATGTCTTATATCCTACTTCAAGTGAATTCTATTTCCTTTCACTTACAGGGCACACTGGAGCATGAAGAGTCAAAGATTCTTCGTGTCCAGCTTGAGCTTAACCAGGTTAAGGGTGAGATTGACAGGAAGCTTGCTGAAAAGGATGAGGAGGTCGAGCAAATCAAGAGAAATAGCCAGCGGGTGATCGAGTCCATGCAGAGTACTCTGGATTCTGAGGTCAGGAGCAGGAATGATGCTCTGAGAATTAAGAAGAAGATGGAGGGAGATCTCAATGAGATGGAAATTCAGCTCAGTCATGCCAATCGCCAAGCTTCTGAGGCACAGAAACATCTGAGGAACATCCAGGGCCAACTCAAGGTGACACCAAATGACTACATTTCCATGTTTTATAAAGACTCCACATGCACCCAATCATCTATAAACACTGATTTGTCTTTGCATTCAGGATGCCCAACTGCACCTTGATGATGCTTTGAGAGGACAAGAAGATATGAAGGAGCAAGTGGCCATGGTGGAGCGCAGAAACACTCTGATGCTGGCTGAGATTGAAGAGCTCAGAGCTGGCCTTGAGCAGACAGAGAGAGGCCGCAAAGTGGCTGAACAGGAGCTGATTGATGCTAGTGAGCGTGTTGGGTTGCTTCACTCTCAGGTATTAAAAACCTAACTTCTTTTTAAAATGTGCATGACTGCTTAGAAAAGATAATATTATTTGTATTTTCTCTGCAGAACACAAGTCTGCTGAACACCAAGAAGAAGCTTGAGACTGACCTTGTTCAAATCCAGAGTGAAGTTGAGGACACTGTGCAGGAAGCTAGAAATGCAGAGGATAAAGCCAAGAAAGCTATCACTGATGTGCGTACTGGCATAATTTAGATTACACACAGTCAATCAGTTCTAAAGATTCATGGAGAAAAATACTTTTGTAATTTTACATTAGGCTGCAATGATGGCTGAGGAATTGAAGAAGGAGCAGGACACTAGTGCTCATCTGGAGAGAATGAAGAAAAACCTGGAGGTCACAGTCAAGGACCTCCAGCACCGCCTGGATGAGGCTGAGAATCTGGCCATGAAGGGAGGAAAGAAGCAACTTCAGAAACTGGAGTCCAGGGTTAGTCTTGAAGTCTTTCTTTTTACCTAAAATGTCTCAGTGCCCCATTTCTGATACAGAGCAGGATTTGTATTGCAAGGAGTGTCTCAATATTTTATGTATGAACTCTTCTAGGTACGAGAGCTGGAAACTGAAGTTGACACTGAACAGAGACGTGGAGTTGATGCTGTTAAGGGTGTCCGCAAATATGAGAGAAGAGTGAAAGAGCTCACCTACCAGGTATGTATAAAGTGTGTCAAATCATAAAACCACTATTCACATTAAACTGTAAACTAATAAAATAATTGTGAAATTTATAGACTGAAGAGGACAAGAAGAACGTTTCCAGGCTGCAAGATCTGGTTGATAAGCTGCAGTTGAAGGTCAAAGCCTATAAGAGACAATCTGAGGAAGCGGTGAGAAAAATCTGCTTAAATATATTAGTGCAGCCTAATAATTTCCTTGGATATTTTTAAGAATTGGTGTCAGATAAATATCACAAATTTAAACAACTGTCAACTTTCTACAACTGATTGTATTCAGGAGGAACAGGCCAATGCCCACCTGTCCAAGCTCAGGAAAGTGCAGCATGATTTTGAGGAGGCTGAAGAGCGTGCTGACATTGCTGAGTCTCAAGTCAACAAGCTCAGGGCCAAGAGTCGTGATAGTGGAAAGGTCAGTAAAATATTTGAGTATTCATAAAAAAGCAAAAGTACAAAATAGCAATTCATCAAATTTTCATGTGCTCATTATTTTAAGTAATTTATTAGAGTTAACAATGTTTTCTGTCTTCCATTCCTACACAGGCCAAAGAAGAGTAAAACTCTGAAACATGATTCTGCTGCAGTTATAAAATATGACTGTGTAGCATGGCAAATTTTTCCATTGAATGTTAAATAAAAATTTATATAATCAAGTGTTTTTGTCATTAACAAATAGATGATAGTTTTATATCAGATTACACCAAATAAGTAAATCTTAATCCCATTTCCTGATCAGGTATACACACATTTAATAGGTTGGATATTAGACAACAATCATTACAATCAAATAATTTTGTCCAATATACTTAATGAAATAAAATTACCAGATTTTGTTTTCTGAGATACAATTTTGGTAAAGCATTGCAAACTTTATGTGTATGTACAGTATGTGCCACAGATCTCAACTGAAAATTTCCTGAAAAACACACAGCTACTTCGTAGTGGTTACTGAAACTATGAACATAGGTGAAACATTTAAAATTAATCATCCATTTTATTTCTTTGTTACATATTAGTAAACATGGAAACATGCATATCTTATGAGTAAAAAAACATGTACTGAATCCATATTTAAAAAGTTGGAATACATTAGTAGCACTAGCTTAGCTTATTTGTTGTTGACTTGGCTAACATATTTTACATTTAATTGGAGGGATGGAGTACCATAATCTATTAATGTGCAATTGTTTGATGGCAATAATCACACCAATACAAAATCTGAACATATCAGAACATGTTTAGTTATTTAGCAAGCTAGTTATTTCTTAATCTTATAGTACTGTATTCTGTTCGTTATGGATAAAATTAGAAAACATTTTTTTCAAGTGTAAATCAACAAAGAATTTACTTCGGGGTACATTCTGACTGCCTAGTAGTTCCCTGCAAAGAGGACCGCATAGGGTATTCAGCCATGCTAACTGAGATTCCAAAATATAAGGAGAGAAGATTTTCAGTTCAAAGGGAACTATGAAGTGCATATGAAATAACTGAACAACGGTTCATCAGTTCACCAGAAGCTAACAAGCAAGATTATCCATCAGTCATTGGGCCTTGCTGAAGAGTCAAACAATGGAGCTTGCAAAGGACCTGAGGCTTGGGCATTTTAGCTCATACTACCTTAGAAGTGTAAGGTTGACAATTGTGGGTGCAACAGCAGGGTGCACGAGACCTGGCATTAATTTTGTGCACCATTCATTATCAAGGAAATCATAATATTAATATTACATATTAATAATTTGCAAATAATTGATCTATAATATTACATAATAATCTGTAAATAATCTTCTTAATATTAATCCCTTTAGGAATGACACTGTACCTCTTAAATTAATCAAATCACATTTATTCACAAGTTACATTCAATTGTATTCAGTTTGTAATGGTATCAAATTTGGTAATTTTGTAAAATATATATTCTATATTTTATTTCAGTGGTGTAAAAAGTCCACAGTAGCAGCAACAGGTATCCGTTAGGAAGACTGTTTATGTACACTGTGGAAAGGAACACAACTATGGTGTTCAATCCATTGGTGGCCCAATCCAGTATTCCACCCATTGCCCTCCCGTATATGGACCAGATGGTAGGCGTTGCGAAGGTCTAGTTTAGAGAAGATAGTTGCGCCGGAGAGCCGTTCAAAGGCGGAGTCCATCATTGTTAATGGGTACTTGTTTTTGACAGTGATCTGATTTAGTTTTCTGTAGTCAATACAGGGATGGAGTGAGCCATCCTTTTTCCCTACAAAGAAGAAGGGAGCAGCAGCAGGGGATGTGAAGGGTCTGATCAGGCCCTGAGCGAGGGCCTCAAAGATGTATTCCTCCATAGCACGGGTCTCTGGTATGGATAGGGAGTAGAGGCACCCCCTGGGGAGGCTGCTGCCAGGTAAGAGTTCAATGGCGAGATCATATTCCCTGTGAGGAGGTAGAGAGGAGGCTCGGCTCTTGCTGAACACCTGAGCCAGGTCGAAGTTACCAGGGTTATGTCGGGGCTGTCCTTCCCAGCAGACGAACAAGCCATGAGGGTGGAGCCAGGCCCAGGGACAGAGATGGGCGAGTCCTGGGGTTCTTCCCGGAGATGGTTCGTGCAAGATGGTCCCCACTTGGACAGCTTGCCCTTGGCCCAGTCGAACTGGGGCTGGTGGGCGGCCAGCCAGGGGTAACCCAATACTATAGGTTCGTCCGGTATATCCATAAGGAAAAAGGAAAAAGGAACAGTCCTCGTGGTGATTGTCTAGTGTAAGGAGGTGTAGTGGCTCCGTGAGTTTGTCTAAACGGCCCATCTAGGGCAGTGACAGAGCGTGACACCGGGGAGGTGTGATAGGGGATATGGAGGCGTCTAACCAGAGATCGGTCGATAAGGTTGACCGAGGACCCGGAGTCAATGAGGGCTTTGGACAGAAGCAGGGAATTGTGGTTGGAAGACCATGTGAGTGAGATGGGCACTTCACACCGGTCCGCGGGACCGTGGGGAGCTACAATGCCTATCAGTGCTGAGCCCTGGCCTGATAGGTGTTGGAATTTCCAGTCTTGGGATTCCTTGGCCGTACGAGGCACGATTGTATGAGGTGACCTGGTTGTCCGCAGTATAAACATAGGCCTTCCTGAAAACATCGAGACCACTCGTCTTTGGAAAACCGAGAACGACCTATCTGCATGGGTTCAGAGCCGCCCACAGAGCCACTAGTAGCTCCTTGGAGTGGAGGTTCGGCAAGGAGTGAAGCGTGGTAAAGTTCGATATCTAGCGCCAGCTGGATGAGCCTATCGAGATCCGTGCCCCAGTCGCAGTGTACTAGTTCGTCCTTGATACTCTCCTGGAGGCCATTGTAGAACGCCGGAACGAGTGAGATGTCCGTCCACTGGCTCTGGATCTCCAGAGTACGGAATTCGAAAGTTGGAGGAGGCGGCGGGCGGCCGTCTTTTCGGGCCTTGCGGATAGCATGCACTCCCTGTTGTTGAATTTTTTATTTATATTGTGTGAGTGGCAGTTAATATCTGTGCATGTGAAGTAATACAATTTGCTTGAGAGCATGTTTTATTGCTCTCATGACATATGACATAAATCTGAGGAAATAGGATGCCAGCTAGCTTAACTAAGGCAGCAAATTTTGACACTGGGATTTCATAATAAACATATGCAAGTAAAGTAAATCTTTATAAATAAAACACAATTTACCTTTATTAAGGTTCACAAATGCGCTGGCATATGTGGCAGGTTTCTGCTCATCTCATTGCTCATTTGAGCCACATGTGTAGTGAATCCTCAGAATAAAGGCACATTATCAGCCCTTTATTGGCCTAATTTCAGCCGATTCCAATAAGGCTATTAAGTACCATTATCACTTGATCTTATCATATTCTCGATATATTGGTTGGGTGCGCACAGCCATATACTTCAGGTTGCGACGAGAGCTCTTTTTACACATACAACAGCATCATACATTCAGTATGACCGACAAACACTTTTGGAGTTGCGATCGTCAGCCAAAAAGTCAGCTGACTTTTGATATCTCGGATGCCACACTCCTCTGTATCTTTTTTACATGCATGTCGCTGGAGGGAAACAAAGAGAGGGTCAACAAACTTGGAGAACTAACTGGACGAGCTGTGCACACAGATTAAAGACCAAAGGGACACCAGAAACTGCTGTGTTTTGGCATTTTCAGAGATGTGACTGGAGCCCTGCATGTCCGACTGTGCCATCACACCAGAGGGTTTCAATGTTTACTGGGAAGATAGAATGAAGGAATCCAGCAAGTCAAGGGAAGGGGGTGTGTGCTTTATGGTTAATTCTTCATGGGCCATGGATATCTGTGTATCAACAACACACTGCTCTCCACTTCAAGAGCCACTCAAGAGCCGCATCAAAGTTTGACCCTTTTACCCTACCTAGGAAGTTCAGGCCAGTGCTCCTCTCAGTTTATATCCCCCCACAAACTGAAAAATCTTCAGGCCTGTATGAACTGTATGGCATTATAAACGGACTAAATAACACATACCCAGAGGCAGCAGGCATAAAAATTGCTCCATACTACTGCTGCTTGCATACAAGCAGACACTTAAACAGGAAAAACTGGTTTCTAAGCACTTTAACAAACAGGACAGTGATGCTGAGGGGGGTTTCCAGAACTGCTGGAAATTTACTGAGATAACTGACTGGCAGATGTTTGAGGATGCAGCTGATGGCAACATCAGTGAATTACAGACTTTCGTATGAGAACCAAAAACCCAGGGTTAATGGAGAGATTCACACTAAACGCAAAGCACGGACCTCTGCCTTCAACTCAGGTGACCCTGACCTCTGGAAGTTCATCAAAAGTGCCAAGAGGGACTACAGGAACAAAGTGGAATCCAATTACCACAGCTCTTACCCCAAATGCCTGTGGAGTGGATTACACTGCATCACGGACTACAAAATCCTTTCCAGGCACTTCATGATCATTGGTGTTAATGCTACAGGCCTGTAGTCATTGAGGCCCTTTATTATTCCCTGCTTTGGTACTGACACTATTTCAGATGTTTTCAGGTAGATAGGGACAGAGCACTGTACCAGGGATGTGTCAAAGATGTCTACAAGTACCTCTGCTAGCCCTGTGGCACAATCTCTGAGGACCCATTCTGGGATACCATATGGACCAGCTGCTTTCCGCAAATTGATGTTACAATGTGCGAGCAACCTCAGCAGTCTTCAAGATGTGTGCCTGGCTGCCTGAAGGTGTTGCCAGTGTGGTGACAGTCCCTGTTCTCTCAACCTCGTGACAGCCTAAGAAGAGGTTGAGCTGCTCTGCCAGTGTGAGATTGTTGCTAGTAGTCATGTTGGCATCAGTGTTTCAGTTTATAATGTGCTGTATAGCTTGCCATACATGGTGGGGATCCGAATCGTCAAAGTGGCCCTCAATCCTCCTGTTGTAAGCTGCCTAAGTATCTCTGATACCCCTCTTCAGTTCTGCTCCTCATCCTCATTGTTGTGGATGGTACCACATAAATGCCCTAAACATTCTATGGATGCTCTCATTTGAATAGCCTAAAGATTGCAATTTCCCAAAACAGTTTATGCCTAAGTCTCATCCATTCTTCAGTGGACAACTTCACTTGGATAGTAAAGATTACAAGCTAAAAACTCCAATGAAATTAAAAAAGACCCTGATGCTCATCCTGAAGAGCATTTCAATACACCCTGTACTGTTTGACTTTGTAGCATCAAGATGTGGAAAAGTGATGACTCATAATTTCACTATCTGTCATCCAGAAAAGGTTCCTTACATTTTTGAGTCTGGTACCTCTCAAGGTCTCTTCCTCATATTGTTTCAGGGACTTTTTTCCTTGCCCCGGTCACCTGCTGTGAAGCTGCTTTGTGGAAATGTCCACTGTTTAAAGCAATATAAAAATAAAATTGAATTGAAATAAAATTAAATGAAATGTGCTTTCTCCAAATTGGAGTGTGGTTTCAAAAAGTTTCAGAGCATTCCTTACACTTGGTCCATGACACAATGTTGACCTTAAAAAGGGTCACCCAATCCTCACACTAGCCTTTCATCTATCATTGAGGAAAGACACAAGGGGGCTTGTCAGCACCAGTGGTGAACATCATGACTATGGACTGTAGAAGGGCTGGACACCCAGCTCCTGCTGTTCTAGGTAATTTACGATGCTGATGGCTACTGAGTGGTGGACAGAAAGGTTGCAGTGTGCTGAATCAGCCAAATATGTGCACAACTCATCAGAATACCACACACATCCAATATTTCTATTCTGTTTTTGTCTCTAAAATGAGTTGAAAGCATGAAAAACACATACACACAGAAAACTATTTGCTGCATTTAGGCAGCCTTTCCTCGCTGGTTCAATCTGGGCAAAAGAAATCACTGCTGTGATTGTGAAGTTCATGGAGAACACAGGATTCAGAGACACAACTAGGGCTACAGAGAACCACATGATTCTGACAGTTTAGCTAGATAATTCAATACAGTATCTTGAGTTCAAGTCTGATAAAGCCAAGCCCAAGACACACCATTTACAAAAAAGTTGAAACACTGTATGAAATGTAAATAAAAACAGAATGAGAAGATTTGCAAATCAGGTAAACCCATATTTAATTGAAAATAGAACAAATACAACATATTAAATGTTGAAGCTGAGAAATTTTATTGTTTCATTGAAAATATATGTTCATTTTGAATTTGAGTCCAGCAACATGTGTCAAAAAAGTGGGAACAGGGAAACAAGGGACATATCTACATCTTCTTGTGTTAGTCGTCTTAGAAGCTTTATTGTTTTCTTTTTCACTTGAACAGACTCGAAATGAGTTCCCTTGAATGCAAACTTGATTTTAGGGAAAAGAAAAAGTCACATGGTGCTAGATCAGTTGAATAGGGAGGGTTGTCAAGTATTGTGATACATTTCCAGGCCAAAAACCACTTCACTCAGATGTATGTGCTAGTGAGTTGTCCTGATGAAGGAGTAAACATTTTCCCACAGTTGTGGCCTCTTTCTTCTGAACCTTTCTCGCAAAGCTTCGAGAACCTATTTGTAACAGTATTGGTTCACTGTTACTGCATCCCAGTTCTCCATAATTATATCCTTAATGTCAAAGAACAAAATTAACATGGCCTTGAACTTGGACTATGTAAAGTTTTCTTTACCTGTCTATCCTTGTGGTTTCCGGTGCATTGACTGCTGTTTTGTCTCAGATATATGTGATTATATATAACCATATATATGGTTATGGAGGATATATGTTTATGGTGGGAGGGGAATCGGGAGAGAAAAGAAAATGGGGGGCAGTGATCACCAGATAATAGTATATTCTGGAACAAGAGCTAGATAGCTGGCTACTACTAATAAGAAATGACTTTGCTTTGTAAATAAATTATTGCAGTGGAGCAATTGATTACTCAAGCAACAGTTGTGTTTATTTTTGTCAAGTTACTGTTACACAGTGACATCCAGCCATACATGTTTGAGCCAGAATATACAGAAGAAGAACTGCACCAGTGAGAGAGCAACAGGATGCAGAGCAGAAGAGTAAGCAGAAAGCAATGGTAGATCTGTTAAACTGTGAAGGCTTTTCCTGTGCCAAGCCAACTTCAGTTCATTCCTCAGATTTTTAGTTGGATTCATGTCTGAGCTCTGGCTAGGCCATTCAAAAACACTGCAAAGAATCTTTTGGTTAAGCCATTCCTTTGTTGACTTGGCTGTATGCGGTGGGTCATTTGTATGCTGAAATGTGAAATTCCTTTTCATCTTCAGCTTAGTAACAGATGGCTTAATGTTTTGCACTGAAATCGACTGGTGTTTGTATCTATTCATGATTCTCACCACCTTAATAAAACCCTCAGTTCTGGATGAATTAAAGCAGCCCTAAACCTTGATGCTGCTACCAGCGTGCTTCACCTTCTGTTGTTTAGTAATGTGCTTTTTTGCACCAAACTAACTTTTTGGAATTATGGAATTATTATCCCTTTTGGAGTTTGTCTCACCTGGCCATAACACATTTTGAAACATGGTTTGGGGTAATTTAGATGGGCTGAGATTTTTTTTGTTTGAAAGGTGCTTTAATCTAGCCTCCACATAGCCTATTTCTTGCTATTCATAGCCAGAAAAATATGAAAGATTGTTGACACATGCAGTGAGTAATCAGTACATGTCAGATATTCTTGCAGCTGTTTTAATGTTGCCATAAGTCTCTTGGCAGCCTCCTGATAAGTTTTTGTCTTTTCCTTTTGTAAATTTTGGAGGGACGCCCTGTAATGTCAGTATGGTGCCCCATTTTCTCTATTTGCTGATGATGGGCTTCACTGTGTTCCATGGTGCAGCTAATATTTTGGAAATCCTTTCAATCAATACATCTAAACAAGTCTGATACCATTCATGATTTGTAAGCTCTTTGTGGACCATGGAAATTCAGAAACAGCTTATCTTTACTTGGGGTTACTCAGAATAATTTCATTGATCACAGCTGTAGGATAATTACTTTTGAACATGAATTTGAATGTGATTTTGTTCATTCTGAACACAGCCACATCCCCAACTATAAAAGCGTGTGCACACCTATGCAACCAGCTTATTGTAACTTTTTTTATTTTTCCTATTTCTGCCTACATTTTTTCAGATTCTTTTTCACTTTGTTTTTAAACAATGTGATTATGCAGTGAGACTTTTTATATCCACTGTATGATTGAATTAAATATTGGCATATTGCTTTTGTTAAAACATGGACAGTAAGCAATACAGTGCCATACAAATAATGCTATATAACATGACAAATAACATTCTGGTTTTATACCAGAATTTCTTTTTAATATTATGGCATTCAGAGTCTGTATGTAAAAAGACTGCATGTAAAAGAAATAATTAAAAAAAATGTAAATAAAAATTGGTTAATAAAGTCTGTGCTCTACAAACAAATTTCTGTAGTAAATCTGTGGTGTTCTTCTGATAGAATCACAAACAAGAACAGCATAACCCAGTCCAACTGAGTAACCAGATAAGTTTCTAATTTGTCAGACTTGGCTTGACATACTTATGAACTACAAGACATGGCTATCTTTGAGGTCAGCAACCTCACACCAACTACACATCATGTGTTTATTGCTAGTCTGGAATAGCTTTACATTTGTGAATGCTTTTGGATCAGCAGCTCATCAAGGCTTCCCCACAGCCACAATTTATTTCTGCCAGCTACCAAGCATTTTATCACTCAGTGTGTCAACTGCATGACATGCTGTTTTTCCCTGCTGAGTTGTTAACGCTTGGCAAGTATATGAAGTATGGTATCTCAAACCATTTGAATGCTATTCCTAGTTTACAATATCTTTAAAGGACAAAAAATTACAGCATAGGTTATACTATATAAATAAACCTATTATATATATTGGTTTGTACATTAGATGGTACACTACAATAAGATACAGTGTTAAGAGATTACATTATTCTAGGACAATATAATATATATATTATAAATATTACAAGCTCTGTCATTACGCACTTTATTAATATGACACAGAAGACAAGTTAATGTCAATATATTCGGAAGAAAGTTTAATTGTCAGAATAATGTTCTGACAGCAAAATGTGCTGCTGGGTTTAGCAGATTTAAGAATGACTATTACAATTCAATTTAAATACCTTTATTCACGTGGTGTTCCAGGAAACATAAGCCCTGAATTTATGCTCATGTTCATGTTCACACATTGATGTTTCTGGGACAGCTGCTACATTGCCCCTTAGTGACCCTGAACAGATTTAGCAAGGCAAAGCAAATGAAGGTAGGAGTGTTTTGAAAGTATGACACTGTGCTGGGTATTGACATTGAGTATTTGAAGTGGAAGGTTTTGCTGCCATCATGTGGACATTTTTAGAAACTGAACTGAAGTGATAAATCCAGCTACATCTGATATGAAACTACTGATTAACGTGTGACTTAAGTCACTATTTGATTAAGTCACTATACTAAGTGATTAATCACATTTAGCTATTTGTCTGGAAATAATTATATAATGAAGGCAACATTTGATAGACCTACTTTCTTCTTTTTTCAGCTTATTCCATGTTCAGGGTCGCCACAGCGGATCGGCCGTTGCCCGCTTCATTGATTTGCCTGGGGTTTTTCCACCAGATGTCCTTCCTGACACAACCCTCCCAATTCAGCCGGGTTTGGGACTGGCACCACAAAACGCTAACTGTGCCCCCTAGTGACTGGACCCATTCCCACTCACAATCACACCTATGGGCAACTTAGAGTAGCCAATTAACCTAATTCACATGTTTTTGGTACGTGGTCTTGGAGAAACTGGAGTCCCCAGAGGAAACCCACCCATGCACATGGAAAACATGTAAACTCCACACAGAAAGGCACCCTGGTTGATCTGGGGATCCAACCTGGGACCTTCTTGCTGTGAGGTGACAGTGCTAATCACTACACCACTGTGTCGTTTTACATAGACCTACTATACTATACCCAAAATCAAGCAAATGTATATTTATTAGAATTTTAATTTAGATTTATTTATATTATTAGTGAGTGTGTGTGTGTGTGTGTGTGTGTGTGTGTGTGTGTGTGTGTGTGTGTGTGTGTGTGTTTGTATCAACCCATTGCCTCATTCCCTCCACTGGCTTCCCGTTGCTGCCTGTATCAGATTTAAAACACCGATGGTTACCTTTAAAGCCATAAATGGCGCATCCCTCACCTACCTGAAGGCACTCAAAGCCAAATTATAGTTCTGCGTCAAACCTATGCTGTAGGGTACGGCACAGCCATGTACTCTACACCATACCCTACACTGTTGCCTGACATGCACCTCTCCAAAATGTAGCTATGCATCATGGTGATGTAGACAACTGCAGTCACTGTGATTGGTCCGCTTGCTAGCAGCGACTATGGCCTGTGAGCATGCATGCCTTATATATCATTGCAATGACAACTGAGGGAGCGCTGGCAGCCCATGCTATTCTATATTTTTGTTTTGTTGGTTTAATGCAAGCTATAAAAGAGAAATACATTTTTATTAGAGAGAAAAAAATTATTATGGAATTGGTGTCTATTTTCTCACATCCCATTTGCACATTAGTGTCTCTCTCATGCGCGCGCACACACACACACACACACCCATGCATAGACATACATGTGAATGAAATAAGATGTACTGCTCCAATTGAATTTTGGTGTCGTTTTTGTAGTGAAAATGGTATTTTTTTCTGTTGTCTTAAAAAGTCTTACATTTGAGGTTAAAAACTGTGCCAGACCACTGCTAGGCTTGCAGCTACAATTAGTAATGTCAATTTACTGCTAATTACTTTATTTGAATTACTTTTACTCAAATGTCATGTGAATTAATATCAAATTGGCAATTACAACTTGTGCATTTACACAGTCCAATATTTTGTCACATGTCTGTACAGGCTTTTTGCTTTTTGTTCAAATTTTTTTGCCAATCCTCTTACAAGCATGTTTTTGGGAGGTAGGAGGAAACCAAGACATTTTCAAAGTATCATTGAAGAGATCAACTCAGGCAAGCAAAAGACTCACACATGGGTGGACATCATATCAGGGGTTGAGAAATGAAGCCAAAATGTATCTTATGCTCTCTAGTGGCTGACTGCAGTACAATTTTGAACCCCACCCATTCCCATGTAAGTGAATGTAAAACATGCGAAATTTATATTAACATCTGCAGATGTTATTTTCATGAACAATGCTCAATTGTACACTTTCAGTAGATCTTGATCTATCCCTTATTTTTTATCAAATGATAAATGGGATTATAATTACAGGAATCATTTGATGATAATTGAAAGGGCAAGGCTGATGAGGTGTTTGACAGATCTAAATGCAAATGCACTTTCCAACATGCATCTGAAACTCTTATTTAGATTATAGCCCAGCAAGCATCATTTGGCATTTTTTAAACTTTCTACCCAAAGATTAATGTTGACAACTTGATAACTTTTACCAGTTCTGCAACAAAGCCATGTCTGCTGTAAACCTCAGTATAGAGTGCAGTTCTAACTCCTCAGTGAGTTCTTTTCAGTTTTTCAGGTAAATTTTTCATTTTGATGCCTAAACTATCTCACTAACTAGCTAACTTGCTTCTTTTCAGATTTTCAGATGGTTATGCGATAACTGAAATGATAACTGAAACTTTGCATTACTTTTTCTAACCCTTTTAGACCAACAACTTCTCAGTGGCATACACTGAAAAGAAAAATGAGTAGAATTTACTTTTTAAACGTTTTAATTTGCATTTGCAACAATTTGCATTTAATCTTTTTAACGTCAACTTCACTAATTTGTAAATTTGTAAATATTACACAAATAAAAGAAGATCAATGATGATTGCTTTTATTTTGAGTAATGTTTACTTTTTTTTTGTAATGTAAACTGACTTAAAGTTTCAGGTCAGATTACGTTTTCTTAAGTGTTTTTCCAAGGAGATTGTAGTATCATTTATATAATTCTAACACCTTTAAAAAGCTTAATGCTAGATGATGCCATTTTATAAATGTATGTTTTATAAATATTTAAAGAATCTTAATGCTCATATATAAAGAAAACACTCTGAATATATTAGAGTATAGAAATAAATGTTATTATTAAAGAGTATTTGTGAATACAAAATGAACATAGCATTTATTCAATAAATGAAGAAAATGCAGCTCTTCAAACAGCGCAAAACCTCCTGAGTGCAAACATCCCTGAATAAACAAATACCACATATGTAATCATAAACAGAACATCAATATCAGAAAACAGAAATAACAAAAATAAATATAAACATAAAACATAGAAAAAGGTGGGAGTTTCTCGGGATCCCGAGAAACATAGGAGTTTTTCATTCTGATCAATGTACTTCGGGTTCAGTTCGGGACTGTGAGCGATGCAAGGGGATACACCTGTGTATCAAAGCCTCGCGGTCCTGGTTGAATTAATTATGATGGTTCTAATGGTTATAATTATAATGATTGAACTAACTACAACTGTCTGTACAGTTCTGTAGGAGAGCCATGGAGAAGGATTTGGAACAATTCTTGCATTCAAGAGAAGTCCCACAAGAGGACATTGTGCGAATGCAAAGGGATAAAGTGGGCAGAAAATTCAGTCAATAACGGAAAAAGTTACTGTGGCAACAGAGCCTGAGCCTGGGAAATTGACAGGTAATGTTATGCTAGCTGTAGCTGATGTTTGATTTAGCTAATGTTCATGCCAGTCCAACAACTATACGACGTTAGGGTCAATAGAAAATAATTTACATAATATGAATTTTGTGCTTTTTTGTGCATAGTGAAATTTTGAGCTACAAATGGCTAAAAGAGGCAAGCTGTTGTCTTGCTCATCCTGGTGACGACTAAATAAACAAACTGTGTACAACATAGAATATAGCAAAGCAACTCTTGCCAGTGATCATACATTAACGTGAGCAGTGAACAAAAACCTTAATAACAGTATACTGTCTCTCTTTGCAGATTAATTTATTAATGACTCAATGTTGGCCAGGCCTCAACAAGACCAAAACAACATCAAAATAACTGTCAGCAAAAGATGACTGACAGAGCACTGTCTTTTGCTGAAGCATTAGCATGAACCCCTTTCTGAAGCAGAATAAATAAATGTGCTATCACTTGCAGAGCTGTTCATTTATTATTAAACTGGAAAATAAGTTTAATTAATTAAAATGAAAACAAAACCAGATTTTTTCAGAACAGAAATGGATATAATGGAAGTTGCGTGAAGCCAGCTTTCTATTAGATGCCTCTGTATTCAATATCTATTTAGTTGTATTTTGTATGGTTACATCATTAGCTGAGCAATTAAGACTAGTTATGTCCATAATTTTATGCTTGCAGGTTAACAAAGCAGTGATATCCATCATGACTGATGAACAAATTACAAAATATATAACTTCATATGGTGACAGAGTAGCTGTCATCTCCTTCTGTCAACAAACAAAGTGCCTCACAGATAAACAGACTCTTATACAGAAATTAAGAGATAAAATGGGAACCCGAAAAATGAGATCAAAGACAAAAGGAGTGTCAGTGTCGTACATCAGGTGTGTTCCAAGACCAAGATGAAGGGATGTCAAAAAAAAAGAAAGAATGGAAGAGAAAAGATTGAAATAGGTTATTTTCATTTTAGCAGTAATGAATACCATCAAGTGAGAACCAGAAATGGTGGAGGAACAAGACATGCAACAGTGGAAAAAACAACAACTGTTGCTCAGATTTTGAATATGGGAAAGGAGCTGTTTTTCCCAGATGGACACTCAAGAAAAGGGCAAGTTGAAGACTTCACCTTTTATGTCTGTGATTTTAAAACAAACCCGATTTCTTCAGATGACACTGTTGGCAGACTTTATGAACAAACCAAACTGAAGCTGCTTAGATTTTACATCTGCACTAAAGAAAAAGCACCTTCAACAAATCAATCCTCATCTGAAATGGATGAATGTAGTGAAGATTCCTTATCTGATGATTCATCTGTCTGTCACTAAGGGAGCAGACTCACAGCTGACTAAACATGACTCTCATGGTGATGCAGATCATTTGATTATAGATCTGCTGGAGTGTGGATATTCATCTGACAGTGACATTAGCGAACAGGTATGTGGCAATAGAAATTATTTGTAATAAATAAAGTAATGATTTATGACAGGGACACATGGAAAGAGATGGTGATTGAAGATTAAAATTCAGTTAATAACTTAATTAAAAGACAACATTCATGTATTTCTTAAAACAAACATGTTCCATTGTGTCCCAGTGTGTGTCAGCAACTTTCTGTATACCTACATGTACAGTGACTTGCAAAAGTTTTCAGCCCCCTTGAAAGTTTCTACATGACAAAAGATTTGCACACATATTTTTCCATTTAGTACTTTTAATGTGAACTCTTATGCTGTAACCATTTCCAAAGTTAAAATAAACCATCTTTTGTAGATATAAAAAAAGAAAAATCCCCAAATTTAATGTTTGCATATGTATTCAATCCCTACACATTAATACTTTTATAGAGAACCCTGGTATGTGCCAGTTTTGCACATTGTTCCGGAGTGATTCTTCCCCATTCTTCTTGGCAGAATTTATAGAGATCCTATCAAAGCAGATTTCAAATTCCCTCCAAGTAACTATCATGAGTGCCGTCTGGAGAGTGGGGATGAGGAAACACTGAAAGTCTCTAACATAGCCATTTTCAGTTCCAAGATCGCCTCTCACAACTCTAGGGCAGCCCCCTAAATGCTGCACTGCTTCTATGAAATACCCTCCACCAGAGACTATATAAGGACTGCATTCACCTTCCAGTTGCAAAGCAATTGATCAGTATGCTATTGTCTGACTTTACCAAGCTATTTTCAAAGTGCCTGCCATCAAAGTTACTGACCAGTTTTGAGTACCCAATTCCAATTGGGTGCCTGTGATATTCTGATTGCTCGAACTGAAGAACTGAATTGCATCTGCATCCGAGTCAGTCTTGTTATCTGTGACAGATTGCTTTTTCGTCTCATGGCTGCAACAGATTCTGATCCCCTCTGGACCGCGCCCTCAGCTCAAGGACATCAATAGGGAGAACATGAACAGAAGCTCAGGTGCTCAGATCCAACAACTGTATGCAGCCATCACTCAGCTTGTGACCCAGCCCATTACTCCTGTCCCACACATTATTGCTTGCCGGACAAGTTCTCTGGAGGTTCCCAAGTTCCCTATAGTTTGCTACACAGGAGGCCCTTTCCAATGAGTCTAAGATAGCTCAGGTCACCAGCTTGTTTGCTAACAAGGCACCCACTTGGGCTACCATGGTTTGAGATCAGGGACATGAGCCTTTGTGACAAGGGGAGAGGAGGACTGCCAAATATGCCTTGGAATTCTGCATGCTAGTAGCCGAAAGCAGGTGGAATGAACAAGCTGCCTTCTGACAGGGACTCAATCCTATCATCCTCACTGAGCTGGCATGCTGGGATGATGAAGCCACCCTCAACTGCTCTCATTGACCTGTCCATCTGCCTAAATCTAATTCAGATTTGCAGTCGTTACCTGCCACCTGCACTCATCAGTATCAGGTCTGAGGTACCTGAAACCCATGCAGACTGGTAGCACCCACCTGAGCCACAGGTGTGAGAGACGGAGAGAAAGAGGAGAACAGCTCTACTTTTACTGTGGTGAGCCTTGTCATGCCATCACCATCTGTTTGACATGGTGAAAGCCACCCCTGCTCAAAGCTCAACCGAGGAAGCCAACAGCCACCGAACCAACATCCCCAGTGAAACTGAAACCATTCTTATAACTGCAATCATACACATTGAAAGCCTTGGTAATGCAATCAGATAACCTATCTCTCCTTTCAATGCTAATTGACTCCAGATCAGCCACCAACTTCAAAGACAAAGACACCGCCCTCTAATACAAGTGCCTTCAGCACAGCTTGTCATAACCACTATCAACATCAGCACCATCAACAGAGGTCCCATCGGCACAGGCACCACCACCCAATGTACTGAGTCCATTCACCTCCAAGCTGGCATCATACTCGGAACTTGAGGCTGCAGAAAACTTAATGCCTCTTACTGGCCTCATGTTATGGTATAGTAAACTGACCTGTTTTGAGTACCCGATTCTGATTATTATGTTTGCCTGTGATATTCTGTCGGCTGATCACTCAACCCTGAGCCTGTTTTACAACTGTGCCTGTTATTTGGATTTGTTTGCCTGCTTTATTGTACAGTAAGAACTGAATTGCATCTGCGACCGAGTTTGTCTCGTTATCTCTGACAATAACAAGCCTTTAAATCTTGAAATCATAATAGTACACATGCTAACACAGTCACTTCCAAAAGTATTGGAACAGCGAGGAAAATTAATTGTTTTTGTTGTGCACTGAAGACATTTAATGTGTGAGATCATAACATGACTATGAGAAGAGAGATCAAAGTTTTAGCTTTTATTCTCTAGTATTTACATCTAGATATTTTAAACAACATGCAAAATGTGTTATGGTCTATTAAACCACACAGTTTTTCAAGTGAGTTAAAGTATCGAAACAGAATGTTTAACTGAAAGCCAAAAACACTTAATATTTGGTTGCATATCCCTTGCTCACAATAACTGCATCAAACCTCCAACCCATAGGCTTCACCAGATTTTGGTTCTTTTGTTTTGTTTCTTTCATTGGTTACAGCTTTGCAGAATTTTACCACAGCATCTTTTAATCTTTTTTTTTGTGGTGTTTCTTCCTTCTGTCTTCTCTTCAGGTGAAATGTATGTTAAATTTGGTTAAGATCTGGTGATTGACTTGGCCAGTCCAAACCCTTCCATTTTTGAGCGAGGAAACAGTTTTGGGTTTCGATTATCTCCCTGATATCTCCCTGATATTTCCCTGCACGTTCTCAGCCTACTGCCATTGGTTGTTCATCTTAACTTTAAAAAAATTTATTGGTCAGCACCGCAAGTAGCACCAATCACTGCCATCAGCACCGGTTTCCTTGGTTACAACAAGCACATGGCGCTCGATATCTGCAGTGGAAAATGCCAAAACGCTGTTGTAAATTCACTGACGATTTACAAAAACAATCCCCGTGCTTTCCTCTCAGTCGCAATGCACGGGAGGTTGAGTGCATGACATGAAAAGCAGGCACGTTCGTGTCAGTGACTAATAAAGGTGCCACCGACCGACGGATGGAGATTTCATTGGTCTTAAGGCTCACCAGAAGTGGACCAAATATTTTGAGAGGTCAAAGAGCACGGGCGTCTCCGCCATTATAGCTGAAGGGTACGTGTCCCCCTCACATTTCATAATTATTCATTTGGACCCCCCCACATTTAACATAATATGAGTTCACCCAGCACTGTTTCTATTGCTTCGCGAAAGAATCCATTCCACTAGATGGATATGAGAATACACACACTACTAAAATTCATCTCCGTTCCCCTGGTAACCTACAACAACAAACCACACACAGGTGAAGTGACTCGTCAGTGCAGCCACAGACAGTAAAGCTACTCGGTACTGCAGGAGGTAACGTCAGCCCCATTGCCGTCACACAATGTCCAACTTTTGCTAAAACCTTATTCTTTTGTTATATGCTCTCAAAATTAACCCTAGGCCACGTTAAATTA
>JAQQZR010009156.1:0-26375 GCA_030068235.1 Notoglanidium macrostoma
ATACTTTTGTGAAGCTGCTTTGAGACAATGTCTGTTGTTAAAAGCGCTATACAAATAAAATTGAATTGAATTGAAGTATAATTTAAAAAGAAATAGAAATATACTTGTTAGCATATGAGACAATTTTTTTAAATGTTTACAAAGAGTCAGTATCAGTAATTAATGTTGGATTAAAGCTAGCAAGTGAAGTCCAGAATTCCTTTATTTGCCATTACTGTGGCATGGTCCACCCTCCCTTCCAGCTTGAGCCGTTTTGTTTACTCTGTTTTTGCATGTTTTTTAAGTCTGAGTCTCAATAAAATGTGAACACTGTGCACTGAGTTGACACAGAGGAGTGGAAAGATTTACCAAGCTCAGATGTTTCATAGCAGAGATTACATTTTTCTTTTGTGTTTTACCATAATAATATAAGACACGTCACCTGAGACCAGGCTTAAAACCATTGCAGAACAAAATACAGATCTGGCAACAATCAACACTACTGAAGAACACCAAAGACTTGTAAACATTGGAAACCATGCTGTATCAGGCCCGATTTAGTTGTACAGAACAAACATAGTCAAAAACACCTGGGTGTGGTCTGATGGGGAACCAGTTTCTTTCTCAAAATGGCAAAATAATGGGCCTTCCGTTGGTCTTGGGAGTCTAACACATAATTGCGCTGTTGTGTGTAATGAATTGTGGGTGAAAGATGAATGTGAATGGATTCATCCTTTCTACTGTACCATATTTTTGATTCTGGGCAATGAGATTAAGACATGGGACGAGGCTCTGCAGTATTGCACAAAATCCGCTACAATGGTTTGGCCTCTCTGCCCAATGTGACACAACTGCAGCTGGGAAAACTGGAGCTTGCGCTGACCCAAACAGTTAGTGTGTGGACCAGCCTGTGCTTCATAGACGGAAAATGGTTCTGACTGCAGAAGTGAAGAGCTTCTAGGGACACTGCCAGGGACAAAGCAGCCTGCAGGGACACTGGTTTCATTGCCATCATGTCCATCTCACCCTTATCATTGTGGAGTGTTCAATACCAATACAAATATCTGGGAGAACCGAGACTGCAACGAGAAGCTGAATGTCCTCTGCTGTAGGTGAGTCATAAGCAATCATAATAATTGCTGTGTTGTGATGGTAGGTTCCCCCTCAGATCTGTACAAAGGATTTACATTTGACTGTTGATAAAGCATTATACTACCTTATTATGTAAGGTATATAATATGAAAAACTGTTAGTCTATCTTACAGAATAATATGTCAGAAAATGCACAGAATAATGCATGACAGATGTACTCTCTCTCTCTCTCTCTCTCTCTCTCTCTCTCTCTGTCTCTCTCTCTCTCTCTCTCTCTTCCACAAGCTGGATCCTCTGGAAGAATATGAGATATATACATAGCACAATACTATATACAATAAATTCATGTGTCCTTGGCACTTAATTAATAGGGAACTGGGTTTTGAATCCATTTTAGGCACTGATATATCAATGAAACAAAATAGTAAATGGAAAAATAAATCTGTTTGGTGTAGTTTTTTTTAAATGTATCATGCTGCTTTCATATTAGCCATATGAGTGAATTTGTTTTAAGATATCCTTTCCTGTAGCCAAAAAAGCACTATTTGAACATTTCAGAATCTTTGCTGCATATTTAGTATGCAGTACAACTTCTAGCAATGTCTTTGGTAGGAGGGTGAAAACAGGAGAACCCAGATAAAATTAATAATTCAGTAGTTTATACTGACATTAGTGCTGTATGCTGCTTAAAAAACATTTTTACCTTGTTTTGGTTGTTGCATGTATTGATTATGCACTATATGACCAAAAGTATGTGGACCTAACCATCACACCCATATGTGATTCTTCCCAAACTGTTCCCAAACAATTGTACAGAAGGCCTGTATACTGTAGCATTACAATTTCCTTTCCCTGAAACTAATGCTCCAATCTGTCTCGATTTATTGGGTAAACATGTTTAATCATAAATGAAACTTACATTTCTGTACAAATTTTAAATGTACATAGCAATTACCCTAAAACAGAGAACTTATTAATAAACAACTGTCACGAAAGTAAATTTTACTTCTCATGCTCCTTCTTCCCGATGTTGCTGTCAGCTGGGATTGCCACATCTATCAATACTGCTGTTTTCCGGTCTTTTCAATGTACATTTCTGTTCAGTGTACTTAACATTTACCCTAAAACAGAGCCCATTGTAAATTTAAACAGAGAAACATTGTAAATACTGTAAAGAAAAGTACATTTTTAGTCCTTTACAAAAAAAAAAAAGAAAGAAAGATAGTTTACCAAGTTTAAAGAATTTTGTCAATTCATGACTTTAATTTTTTAAATGGAGGAGCCCAAAGTGCAAAATACAAACAATAAATAGAAGAATGTGTTATGCCTTTTAAGACACATTTTGCACTGATCCTTTGAATATTTAATTTTAATTACCTGACAAAAGTCAAAAAAACTTTTATAGCTTCAAGAACCAGGAAATGTGCATATGACCTCATTTAATAAAAACATAATAAGAGACACAGAGAATCACCCAAGAACGACTAATAGAGTATACTGGCCACATTATGTAGCAAATGACAATGGTCAAAATATTTGGTGTAAATATAAGAGGCCAAACCTTTTTAGGAAACCAATATTGTGATAAGAAAAATTTTTGTAAGGAAATATGGGCAGGTATAAAAGAGGAACATGTAATTTGGGTGATAGGTATTATCTGCTTATAAATAGTTTTGTGAGAATGTGAACTATATAAAAATTATGAGAATATTGGAGAATTTGTTTTGTTGAGAAATTGCATTTTTTTTGGAAGCCAAAGCAATGTCATCTTTAGAGACTGTGCATCCAACAAATGAAAAAATTTGACTTTGGCACAAATTGTGCTATGAAAATCAGTGCACAAAATAAATCGTCATGTATTTTGACTGCACTTGGATAGGAACTATATCTGGCACCTGCAAGCAAACCTAGCAGTAATCCTAACCTTATTATATTAAAAAAACATTTGTTTATTTATTTATTTGTTGTATTTATATGATCTTGCCGTCTTATAGCAGAACTGTGGAATTACAACAGAAAAACAAAGAAAAAGCAGAGGATCCCATAATGAAGTAGATCATTTATAATACAAATGCAGTATAAACCTATGAAACAATTGTTTAATATCACAAATCCACAATATAAATCCACAATATAAATACATCACTGATTTATTCATTTTTATAAGTGCTTTATCCTGGTCAGGGTCGTGGTGGAACACTGGGTGTGCACACACACATTCACACCTACAGATGTGCAATGCAACTTCCAGCATGTTTTTTTTTTTTTTAATAGGATAGTCAAAACAGGAAAACCCAGATGAAATCAATTAGCACTAGTTTGTACTGGTATTAGTACAGATACCAAACAACATTTGTTAATAGCTAAAATTACAACATGCAACAAAATGACAAGATATAATGCAACCATGAGGTAAGACACAGGGGAAACAGTTCAATTTAATTTTATTTGAAATGAGTGAGATTTGTTCAGTCTCTCGAAGGGGTGTAAAACATGCTAATGGCTGATCTGATATAATTATATTGATGTCTACAAAGTTGCTTATCAGATTGCCTGGATTTAATTACATAGTTAGTTTTTTTTGTCTGATATTGTCAATCTTGTCATTGAAAAAATTCATGAAGTCATTGCTACTACATGTTGATGGTATGAATGTTTCTGTAGTGGTCTTATTCCTAGTTAATTTTGCTACAGCATTAAATAATAATCGAGGATTATTTTTGTTATCTTCTTTTAGCGTGGAGAAATACGTTGATCAAGCAGCACTAAGAGCTTTCCTATAGCTCAGGAGGCTCTCCTTCCATGCCAATTTGAATACTATCAATTTATATTTATGCCATTTACATTCTAATTTGTGTCTAAAGTGGTCTGTTTTAAGGTGCACGTGTCATCATTGTATCAGGGTGCTAATTTTTTCTCACTAATCAGTTTCCTTTTAAGTGGGGCTACATTATCTAGTGTATCGTGAAATGTTGACTCTAAGCATTTAGTTGCCTGATCAAGTTCTGTGGAGTCTGATGGTGTTGCAATCAAGGTTGATAGTTCAGGGAGATCATTGATAAAACTCTGTGCTGTAGCTGACGTGAATGCTCATTTGTCACGGTAGCTTGGCAAGTTGCATATATTATATCCAAGACACATTTTAAAAGAGAGGAGATAATGATCTGAGATAGTTTCAGACTAGAGTAGAACAGCATCAATATTTTCTATACTTAATCCAAAAGTTAGCTTTAGACAAATAAACAAATGAAGGAAGACCACTTGAGTACCTCTTGTATTTGTAGAAGACAAAGGTAACTTGTATTAATCTTGTGATGTCTGAATCAATTTATTATTAAAGTATTTATACAAATTTGTCTTTTCCTGAAGTGTGTATGCATCTTTTGGCTGAATCTGTATTTTAATACCAGGTTTTTAATACAAAGAGTGAGAATTTAATATAACTGTATATAATCTTTTTATATATGTAAATAATATAATGTATAACTGTGTATAATGTTTTCACATGTAGGCTTATGTATTTTGACAAATTATTCCAGCAGATTATTTAAAGCTTGTCATGTTGGCAGGCCTGGAACAGTGTCAAAACCCCCTGATAACTAAGAATTTCCTCTGACCAGAGATCACATTATTAGTCCCCGAACAAAATGTTTTAATTTGACAAAATAGGAGGTGGTTTTCTGTGTGTGAATTTCTATTATATCTCACTTTTACATGCTGAAAAATAGAGGTGATGTGTAAAAAACAATCTGTACTCTTTTATCTGTAACAAAAGACAGACATCAGATGGATGACTGAAAAACAAACAGTTAGACTTTAGCCTTTAGACTGAATGAAGCTCAGCATTGAACCCTAACGCCACAACTCAAACTCCACTTAATAATTGTTACGCTTTAAAATAAATGTTGTGTCAAATGTGTCATTTCTTTTTTTCCTTTTGTATGTTTTTTTCTTCTTGTTTTAAAGGAGCCATGTTACGTTGAACACCGAGGCTCAGGAACAGGGCTATGTCAAAATCGCTGCTTTAGTATAGGGGAAAGTGACGACTATGCACTACGCTTCATAATGAAATGAGTCAGACACTATGATGGAGCAACGTTGCCACATAGTGGTTATAGTTCACACTTCAATGTAGATGCCTTTCCATTCATTTTTTGCAGAGGTCAGAACGTAGTTTCTGTCACTGATTATACCAAATTTACATTATAGATATAAATTGATTGTTAGTGTATTTCATTGTATTTGCAACTTTAAAAGCAAATTATCTTGGTGTTATTTTGTAACATTCCTCTTAAGGCTTGCTGATTAGAAATCTAAAATACAGATTTCTATAAAATTGCTTTCTGACAATATCTAATGCAAATCAAACTGAACTGAATGTGATGGAGTAAAGAAAAAGATAAAAAAAAAAGTCCACGACAGGTTTTGAGCTTATTGGATTCTTTTATTTGACGTCACTGGAGCATTAGTGACAGATGAATAGAACAATTAACCCGTTTCACTCACCTTTTTTCATGCAACCTCAGCTCAAATGTCCCACAAACTAACACTAACACAAAACTGGCTTCCCTGCACTAAAGAAGGCTGGAGCAGATGCTTGATGATAAATAACTTTTCCTGTATGCTGTCTTCTTAAATGTAAAAAAAAAAAAAAAAAAGCCAGTGGATTTCCAGTTGTCTGAATAAAAAAAGGATTATGAGATTAACAGCTTTATGGACAGTGAGATATAGAAAAAAAACAGCTATTAAATGTATACAACCATATGGAGAATACCAACCAAACAGTCGTGTTGCCATGACGATCGTTTTAGTTCCATGCCTCTATCTGTTCTCTACATCAACACTACATAGTGGTGCTCTGATATCTCGTTTAGTAGCACTATCAGGGCGGGGCCCATTATCAGAGGCTGCAGTACTGCCTAATTTACTGAGCAGATCTCCATTCAGCGTTACAGCCTTCAATTCTGCACCTTTATGTGGAATAGCAGCAAAAGGTACACAGCCGGGCCGACTAGCTGCCTCACATAAACACAGACACGCAAATTAAACACACACAGTGCCAGAAAGGCTTAGAGAAAGGGAATGAAAACAACCAGTATTTTACAGTTCAGACTTTCAGCTTCACACCGATACACGCACTCCTTTCATATAGAAAAAAAATGTAAAAAAAAGGGAATTAAACTGCTTTTTCTGCTCATGGGCAAAATTTCCTCTATTTCCATCACACTGTCGCTTTCTTTCTTTGCCTGCTCATCTTCCTTCTGCAAGAAACGGAAGAAGTACAGAAAAAAAGCCTCTTTAGAATAAGATAATTATCTACAATATTACTTACATTACTCTGGCATGCAGAACGTCAGGATGTCAAACAGTGTTTGTATTTTTTAAGTGAAGGTGAGCAATGGCTGAGAGATTTGAAATATAAAGGCATGATGTAGTGATGTCACATCTGGCACAGCTGTATAAAACTCGCTGCTTTGGGCAGAGTCACATTACTAGCAATGCTTAAAGCACGTTGACTTGACTGGTTTGGTTTTAGGAACGAAACTTCACATTTTCATGGGATTTAGTGTATACAAAGGTGGCAACGTTGCTATTAAGAAAATCCTGGTGTATATCAATGGACAAAACAGCTTAGGGGTCAGGACCTGCTCTTCATGGCACTCGTGATGCGCCCGATGGAAGCACGCACTTCCGCATTGTGGTATGAGCGACAGAGGACTACAGTTCCCATGAGAACAGACTCCCAGCCAGATCATATGACTTGTAATAGGATTTCATTTACATAATTTGGCAGACACCCTTATCCAGAGTGACTTACATATATCTCATTTATACAACTGAGAAGTTGAGGGTTAAGGGCCTTGCTCAAGGGCCCATTAGCAATTGCTTAGCAGTGCTGGGATTTGAACTCACGCCCTGCCGATCACTAGACCAACGTCTTAACCACTGAGCTACCACTGCATCTGCAGCCAATGCAGAGACAATCATGCCGTGTTTATAAGGACTTCTGTATGCGCGTCGTATTTGCGAAGCATTAGTGTCGTCCCGCGTGCTATTGCCAAGCCTTTAGTTTTCCGTGTTTGTATTACTGGTATTTGGACTCTGTTTTCTGTGTTTTGGATTAGTGTTTTGCCTTATTTTTGATATCCTGTTTGTTGATCGCTAGACCTGTTTCTGTTCTCTGGCTTATTCTCTTGTGGCTGCCGATTTTGTACCTCTGCCTCGTGTGTTTTTAAAATAAACACAATGAGTTTTACAGTGCCGTCTCCTCACCTGCGCATGTGTTCCGCCAAGCCCCGCATACCTGACATTAGGATGTGCACCAAGCAACAGCCCTCTTGTTTTCTATTGGCTCACAAGACTGAGGCTCATGAGTTCACAAGTTTACCTAGATGAAATCACCATGAAGCAAACTATACCAGAACCAATTTACTTTTCAGACAGGTGAAAATTATTTGTGTTTGGTCTGACTGCTATTTTAGCTGAAAAAGACCTGAAAACTATACTTTTCTGCTCTCATATCCATCATAGCAAGGGGACAAATATTGGCTAAACTGTACATGTTGTCAAAATTTGATGCTCCATCCATCAAACCAAACCTATCACACAATTCATGGACACACATGGTGCCTTGTAAAAAAACCCCCACCAAAGAAAAAAGAAATTACACTTTTGACACAACATCCATTTTAAAGCTGAGGATATTGATATTATAATTTAATACAATGTTTCAAAGAGTTTCATCTATTCAAGAAGCCTTAGCTGTCAGGTAAAGACAGATTTCAAGCCTAAACTAATGTAATAACTGTGCCTCTCTTGTATTAACCGTCTGTAACAATTATTGTTGTGAGTTTGAGTTGTGGTGTTAGGGTTGAATACTGAGCTTTGTTCTGTCCAAAGGCTAATGTTTGGCTAAAGAGTAACACTTTTTCTTGACATGGTGTCTCTGTAATTTCTGTCCTGTCAGTAAAATTCTGTAATTTTATTTTCTATTCTTTGTTTGTCACTCATTTTCATAGCAGGTTTAAGGATATTCAGTTTTATATCATGTATAATGCTGTTTTCAAAAACTCAAAGAGGCTTACAGGAAGTTAAAAAAATATTGGTAAGTTAGGAAAACTTTTAAGAGTAGTACATTCATGTAATGGATTTTAAAAATGTAAAGTATGTGTGTTATGGACAAATTGGCTAACAATGAGCAAATTATGCCAACAATTGCAGTGAAATGTATTTTTTTTACCAAATATTGATATGGGGTAGAGATATACACATACAGTCCCGTTTTGAAAGTATTGGAATGTCAAGGCCAATACTTTTATTTTTGCTATGCACTGAATATATTTGGGTTTGAGATCAAAACATGAATATGGGATGATAGATAAGAATTTCAGCTTCCATTTGTGTTATAGAACTTAAAACAGGGCACCTTTTGTTTGAACCCACCAATTTTTCAAGTGATCAAACATATTGGAACATGTGGCTGACAGATGTAGCCTGTTTAAACAATTAATAGCTCTGAATATTTATTCTTGGTCTGAGATATCAGCGGGTTTCCGGCATGGTGGTGTAGTGGTGAATATGACTGTGAATGGTTGCTGGTCTCTTTGTTAGCCCTGCATACTAACACAGAGCAACCTGTCCAGGGTGTACCCTGCCTCTTGCCCAAAGTCAACTGGGATTGGCTCCAATTTCCCCCGACCATGACAAATAAACGGTATAGATAATGGATAGAACATTCAGATCATCTGTTCCAATATTTTTGCTCACTTAAAAATTAGGTGGTCTGCATATTTTGGAAATCCTAAATAAAGTCCATTTCAATTCCACGTTGTAATTCTACAAAAAGTGTTAAATCAGGTCGACTCCTTATGCAAGGCAGTGTAAGTAACAAATCAAAAATGAAATGACTTGTTTTTAGGCCTACTACATTAACCTACAACAAAACCTACAAAAGTGAATCACCTAAATAATAGCTTTTCCTTATATGTTAGTGTAGTGTAGTGGGTGTGTAGAAAACACTAAAATGTGCACACTAGGGGGTACCCCAGGACTAGGACTGGGAACCTGTGATCTGTGAACCCGTGAAGTGTTGCCAAAGATGAAATTAAATTGAATTTTGAGTTTAGGAGTTGTGGTCCAAAATGTGAAAAGGTTGCACTTCATCTCCCACCGAGAACCTCTAATGGTACATGCACACCAAATATGATGAAGAGCAGACAAAGATTTCTAAAGGCAGCTTTGAATGCACATGCGTCAGGGGAACAGCAGGTGGTGCTGTGATATTAGGAACAGGAGACCCTGCCCATGGTGCCTGGAAAATTGCTGTTCTTCCTCAGTGAAGGGGAAAGATTTAAATACGAAGATAGCTATGAACTGAAAAACCTGAACTGCACAGTGGAGTTCTTGATTCATTCTTGGTTAGAAAGTGTTGATTAATTTTCTACAAGAGCAGTTCTTAGTGTAGTTCAGGCTTGGCCTTAAAAAATTCTGAAAGGGGCAAGAAACAAAATCACAGTAATTCTAACTGAGCAGAATATTTAACATGTCAGTCCCTAGAAATTATTGTTTCAAAAAGAAAAGAAGGCAGTTGTATATATTATGGACATCCTGAAGTGTAAATTAAAGAAAATGTATTCCTGAGTCAAACACACTTCCTCATTTTCCTCATATATGACAAATGTATCATAATTCTGTAGAATTTTAGTACAATACAATAGTCCATTCATAATAATGTATTTAGTACATTTCCTTAAAGTATAATCCAACTATACTGTCTAGCATTTGAGATTAATACAGTATATTTCAGTATATTTTAGTTAAGTACATAATTTTTAGTATATTTACAACATTTTCAACATGAATGTTCAGTGAAATGACATGTAATTTATTATTATTTTATTCTTTTTTTTTATTATTGTGAAAGCCTATCTCAAGGCTTAGATCAGATAGGTTAAATGTTGGAAATTCTGTCTGAGATTTGCTTTTATTATCTATTTCTGTTTCTCTTTCCTCCCCAGTGTGACGTGAATTGTTTACTTTGTTTTTGCATAAGTTTTAATGAGTCCTGGATAGTTAAACGTGAACGCTGTGCTCTGAGTTGGCACAGACGAATGGAAAGATTTACTGAGCTCAGACGCTTCATAGCAGAGATGAAATTGATCTTTTCTGTTTTCTTCTTGGTGGTCAGTTGTGGGTTGTCTGTAGGTATAACAAGAGAATATATTTACAATTATGATACAGGCAGTGTCAACTGGTATCAGGCTCAACGTTATTGCAGAACAAACTACAAAGACCTGGCTACCGTCACTACTTCTGAAGAACACCAGAGACTTGTTGACATTGGAAACAACTATCTATCAGCCTGGATTGGGTTGTACAGAACAGATGTAACCCAAAACACCTGGATGTGGTCTGATGGAGGACAAGATTCTTTCCTACATTGGGAAGCTGGCTGGCCTCATACTGATCCTCAGTCTAGCACACGTAATTGCACTGTTGTTTATAATGGCTACTGGGATAATGATGACTGTGGATGGACTCATCCTTTCTACTGTTACAGATTTTTGATTTTGGTGAACGAGAAAAAGACATGGGTCGAGGCTCTTCAGTACTGCAAAACTTATTACACTGGTTTGGCCTCTCTGCCCAATGAGACACAACTGTTCCAGGCAAAAACAGAGCTTGCGCTGACCCAAACAGTTAATGTGTGGTCCGGCCTGCGCTTCACCGATGGACAGTGGTGCTGGGTGAGTGGAGAGCCTCTTGGGATGCTGGTCTCATTGCCATCATGTCCAATTCAACCTTATCGCTGTGGAGCATTCAACAACATAACAAGAGTTTGGGAGAACCGAGACTGCAACGAGAAGCTGAATTTCCTCTGTCACTGGTGAGCCATAAACTTTGAGATCAAGAATTGAGGTTTCCTTACATTTCATTCCTAAAATCGTCACGGTGTTGAAATGGCAGGTTTCCTCTCAGAACTTTACAAAAGATTTATATTTTTGATGGATACCCATTATATTACATTAACACATTATATTACACGCATCTATTAAGAATGTAATGTCTCCTATGTGTTAAGAAGAAAATGTCTCCTCTCTCAACAGATAATTTCTAACAAGTTGGATGCGCCTTCAGAAAGAACACATGACAAAGTCACGGAACAATAATATATAGCTCTAAAGCATGTTTGGCTTTTTATTGATAGGTAACTGGGTTTTGAACAATTGATATTAGCTATTGATTATATTCACTGTAAGAAAATTTGAAAAATAAATTGATTTGTTGTTGTAGGGTTTTATATTAAAATAACAGAGAACATCATGCTGTTTTTAAAGTCAAGGACATGTCATCTGAGATACAATATATCTGTTAGTGTCAACATTATGAGTGGATTTTGAGAGGATATTATTTCCTGTAGTCAATGAGCACTATTTGTTCATTTATACAAGAGAGATAGAGTGTAAACATATTGTAAATGATAGATATATTTGAATATATGGCTTTTTTTTGTGATTAAACATTATACAAATAGAGAAATGTCTGCAATTATTTATTCCACATATAAACCTTGATATCAGTGTTTGCTAATTTTCTTTGTTTCCTCTTTTTTCTATAACACAACATCCTCAATTATGTTATTCCTTAAGAGGATTGTCTCAGTTTTTTTTTTCTTTTACATACCATTTATATATATTTTTTAGAAAAAATATTCATACCACTAGGCTCATTTGAACATTTAGCTATACAACTAACCTTAAAAAAAACCCTGAAACACACTTTATTTAAGAGTGTAGCCATGCAGACATTATGGTTTGTCTTGCTTGTGCATATCTTTTGCATGAGCTCATCCTTGCATGAGTTCTGGGGCCTGAAAAGATTTGAATGAAAAACCATAAAGGTTTACATTGCATTTTTCTGGAATATAAAAGTATGAAGTTAGAAATGTGAACAACTATGTAAATATTTTACACAGTAATGCATTTCTAAGATTTCTCTAAGATTCTTTCTTTTCTATACAAGATATACATGCCAGCTGTTTCCAATAAAATTAAGTATAATATTTTCATATTTTCATACATAGAAGAATCTTACTAAAAGTTAATATCTGTTAATAAATGTTGAATTAAAGTAAGCAATGTCCAATATTTTATGTATTTGGCATTGCTGTAGCATGTTTATCCTTCCCTGCTGTAGCATGTTTATCCTAGTCCATTCATAATAATGTATTTAGTACATTTCTTTAAAGTATAATCCAACTATACTGTCTAGCATTTGAGATTAATACAGTATATTTTAGTATATTTTAGTTAAGTACATAATTTTTAGTATATTTACAACATTTTCGACATGAATGTTCAGGGAAATGACATGTCATTTATTATTATTTTGATTCTTTTTTTTATTATTGTGAAAGCCTTTCTCAAGGCTTAGATCAGATAGGTTAAATGTAGGAAATTCTGTCTGAGATTTGCTTTTATTATCTATTTCTGTTTCTCTTTCCTCCCCAGTGTGACGTGAATTGTTTACTTTGTTTTTGCATAAGTTTTAATGAGTCCTGGATAGTTAAACGTGAACGCTGTGCTCTGAGTTGGCACAGACGAATGGAAAGATTTACTGAGCTCAGACGCTTCATAGCAGAGATGAAATTGATCTTTTCTGTTTTCTTCTTGGTGGTCAGTTGTGGGTTGTCTGTAGGTATAATAAGAGAATATACTTACTATTATGATACAGGCAGTGTCAACTGGTATCAGGCTCAACGTTATTGCAGAACAAACTACAAAGATCTGGCTACCGTCACTACTCCTGAAGAACACCAGAGACTTGCTGACATTGGAAACAACTATCTATCAGCCTGGATTGGGTTGTACAGAACAGATGTAGACCAAAACACCTGGATGTGGTCTGATTGTCATGGCAACATGACAGTTTTGTTGGTATTCTCCATATGATTGTATACATTTAATAGCTGTTGTTTTTTATATTTCACTGTCCATAATGTTGTTGAACTCATAATCCTTTTTTATTCACACAACTGGAAATCCACTCTCTCTCTTTTTTTTTTTTTTTTTTAACATTTAAGAAGACAGCATACAGGAAAAGCTCTTCATCATGTTGAACTGCTTGTTATCTGGTTGACTAGGTTTTAGGTAGTCATAGAGAAATCAGTCCAAGCTTCTGTTCTAGCCTTCTTTAGTGCAGGGAAGTCAGTTTTGTGTTAGTGTTGACTTAGATCAGGATCCTGGCCTGATCTGATTTTTGTAGATGGAGACATTTGAGCTGAGGTTGTAAATTGCAGAAATTTAGATGTGTTTCTTAGCAGTCCATATGATAATTGCGCTGGTTTATTTGAAATCCATGGAAAGAGGTGAGTGAAATGGGTTAAAATTGTAAATACTTTGAAATATAGTACCAAACAATTTATAATATATATAATGTAAATTTGGTATAATCAGTGACAGAAACTACATTCTGATCTCTGCAATAAATGAGAGGAAAAGCATCGACATTGAAGTGAGAGTCATAATCACTATGCTGCAATGGTTCTCCATCATAGTGTCTGACTCATTTCAATAACACTTTATTTTGACACGGTTTCTCTGTCATTTCTGTCATGTCAATTCACGGTGTAATATTCTGTATTTTTATATTTTGTTGCTCATTTTCAGAGCAGGTTTGGGAAGTTCAGGTTTGATTCATGTATAATGCTCTTTTCAAACACTCAAAGGCGCTGTTTACACTTGGCTTTAAAATGATTCTTGGGCAATCAGGTCACAAATGGACAGCCGAGACACATCATTTTTTACACCTATGTATATCATGCATCTCCATGGTGTACAGCTGACCCCTTTTTTCAGATTTACTGCCTACATCAATTCTGCTAGAAGGTCAAAGGTCTCTGTGGACAGTTACATTAAAACATTAAACCTCCAACATACCTTAATTATTTTCTTGCACTCCAACCATGTACAGCAGTGCGCCTCTTCATTTTCTTCTAGCGTGTTACTAAACAACCACCTCGTCCAGAATTAATGACGTCTTTTGCAGTGGTTCTACCAGTATTGACTTGAGGTAGGGGTAAACATATACAGTCCCCTTTTGAAAGTATTGGAACATCAAGGCCAATACTTTTGTTTTAGCTATGGACTGAATATATTTGGGTTTGAGATCAAAACATGAATGAGATAATAGATCAGAATTTCAGCTTTCATTTCCTGATATCTACATTTAGAGTTGTTATAAAACTTAAAAGAGGGAACCTTTCATTTGAACTCACTCATTTTGCAAGTGATCAAACATATTGGAACATGTGGCTGACTGGTGTTTCTTGTTGCCCAGGTATGCCCTGCTAGAGTGATTGCTTAAACAATTAATAACCCTGAATATTTATTCTTGGTCTGAGGCATGGGTTTTGCCTGTAAATACAGCTTTTGTTTTTAAAAGGGATAAACCAACATGAAGACCAGAGAGAAGTCTATTGGAGAAAAGCAAGTCATTTTGAAGCTGAGAAGGAGGGAAAATTGATCAGAGCCACAGCACAAGCAATGGACTTTTCCAATACAACAATTTGGAATATCCTGAAGAAGATAGAAACCACTGGTACACTAACAATCTGATATTGAACAGGTCAGTGAAGAAATACAGCAGCAGTTGATGACAGAAACATTGTGAGAGTTGTGAAAAAACCCAAAACAGCAGTCAGTGATATCATCAACAACCTCCACAGGGCAGGGATGAAGGTATCATAATCCACCAATCAAAGGATTGAGCAAAAATATATAAGCCAGATTGGAATTTAGAAAGAAATAGAGATAAGCCACAAACGTTCTGAAACCATGATTAATGAATCCCAAAAGGATGGAAAGGCCAAATTTTGGAGAAAGAAAGGATCTGCTCATGATGCAAATACACGCTTCTGGAACAAGCTCACTGATCTTTATTCATGATGTAACTCATGATGGAAGCAGAGAATGAATTCAGAGTCTACAGAAACATTCTGTCAAGACAATGAGCCAAAACACACTGCCAAGTGCCAACACCATTAAGGACTTCCTCAAAAGTGGAATGTTTTAGACTGGCCACGTCATTCACCAGACCTTAACCCAACTGAGCATATATTTCCCCTCTTGAAGAGGAGACTGAAGGAAAAAACTCCCCAAAACTGACAACAACTGAAATAAGCTGTGGTTCAAGCCTGAAAAAGCAACACAAAAGAAGAATGCAACATTTTGGTGATGCCCGTGGGTTGCCAGCAAGGTTATGTAGTGGTGAATATGACTGTGAATGGTTGCTGGTCTCTGTGTTAGCTCTGCATACTAACACAGAGCAACCTGTCCAGGGTGTACCCCGCCTCTTGCCCAAAGTCAACTGGGATTGGCTCCAATTTCCCTGTGACTGTGACAGATAAACGGTATAGATAATGGATAGAACATTCAGATCATCTGTTCCAATATTTTTGCTCACCAAAATTAGGTGGTCTGCCACCAAAATTGTTTAACATGTCTTACATGTAAATATCAGGAAGTGAAAGCTGAAATTATGATTTATCATTTCATTCATCATTTGATCTCAAACCCAAATGTCTTCAATGTATAGCAAAATCAAAAGTATTGGCCTTGCTGTTAGAATACTGTATATCCATGCATCCATTACCTATATTGCTAATCTGTTGAGGGCAGCAGGGAAACTACAGAAAATCCCAGCTGACTTCAGACAAGAGGTGGGGCACACGCTGGGAAGGTTGGGACTGAATACTGGACATTCAAACGTTATGCATATTTTGGAAATCCTGAAAGTGTATAATGGACATAAAGTCCATTTCAATTCCAAGTAATGCT
Source organism: Notoglanidium macrostoma (assembly GCA_030068235.1). Classification (NCBI taxonomy): domain Eukaryota; kingdom Metazoa; phylum Chordata; class Actinopteri; order Siluriformes; family Auchenoglanididae; genus Notoglanidium; species Notoglanidium macrostoma. The sequence continues at coordinate 15,909 of JAQQZR010009156.1, forward strand.
ACAAAAAGTGTTGAATGGGGGCGACTACTTATACAAGGCAGTGTAAGTAACAAAACAAAAAAGAAATGACTTATTTTTAGGCCCACTACATGAGCCTACAGCAAAAGTTACTACAAAAGTGAATCAGCTAAATAATACCCCGCCTCTCACCCTGTGTCTGCTGAGATTGGCTCCAGCTACCCCGACCCAGATGGATAAAGCGGTATAGATAACGGATGGATATATTATAGAATTTATATAAATGATATTAAGCTTAAAAAAGTGCCTACAGTAGTATAGTATGTGGTATGAATTACTGTTGCAGGTGTGTGTGTGTGTGTGTGTGTGTGTGTGTGTGTGTGTGTGTGTATATTGATCACTTGAAAACAAGTATCTAAAAAGTGCATTGTATAAAATTTTTTATTTCACATTAATGTACTTAATAAGTATAATTTAATAAGAAATCAAAATATACCTGTTCGCATATGAGACTAATACACTGTTATTATTTTAAATTTGTACAAAGAGTCAGTATCAGTAATTAATATTGGATTAAAGCTAGCAAGGCAAACATTTACTTTATTTGGCATTACTGTGGCATGGTCCCCCCTCCCTTCCAGCTTGAGCTGTTTTGGTTAATTTGTTTTTGCAAGTCTTAATAAAATGTGAACGCTGTGCATTGTGTTGACCCAGAGGGGTGAAAGATTTACCGAGCTCAGACGCTTCATAGCAGAGATGAAATTATTCTTTTGTGTTTTCTCCCTGTTGGCCAGCTGTGGGTTGGGTATAATAAGAGAATATACTTATAATACAACAGCTATCATCTGGAATCAGGCTCAAATGTATTGCAGAAGAAATTACAGGGATCTGGCTACCATCACTACAACTGAAGAAGAGCAAAGACTTGTAAACATTGGAAACCAAAATATATCAATCTGGATTGGGTTGCACAGAACAGACGTAGTCAAAAACACCTGGCAGTGGTCTGATGGAGAACCTGTTTCTTTCTGGCCTTCTGTTGGTTCTGGGAATTCAGCATCTAATTGCACTGTTGTGAATAACAGAGCATGGGTGAATGATGACTGCAGATGGACTCATCCTTTCTTCTGTTACAGATTTTTGATTTTGGTGAATGAGAGTAAGACATGGGACGAGGCTCTTCAGTACTGCAGAACCCACTATACTGGTTTGGCCTCTCTGCCCAATGCAACACAACTGCAGCAGGCAAAACCCGAGTTTGCACTGAGCCAAACAGTCAGTGTGTGGACCGGCTTGCGCTTCATAGATGGAAAATGGTTCTGGCTGAGCGGAGACCCTGTAGCGACACAGCCAGGGACAGCGCAGCCTCCAAGGACACTGGTTTCATTGCCATCATGTCCAGCTCAACCTTATCACTGTGGAGCGTTCAACACCAATACAAGTGTCTGGGAGAACCGAGACTGCAATGAGATGCTGAATTTCCTCTGCTGGACGTGAGTCATAAACAGTGAGGATGTTAAATGGAATTTTTAAATTTTAATATTAATGTCATCACTGTGTTGAGATGGCAGGTTCTCCCTCAGATCTGTACAAAGGACTTATGTTTGACTGTTGATAAAACAATACACTACATTATTACCTCATATGAAAAATTGACAGAATTGTATGTCAGAAAGTGCATAGAATAATGAATGACAGATGCATGCTCTCTCTCTCTCTCTCTTAACAGATAACTTTCAACAAGCTGGATCCTCTTTCAGGAAGAATATGGTTTTGAATACATTTTAGGCACAGATATGTCAATGAAACTAAATAGTAAACGGAAAAATAGATCTGTTTGGTGGGATTTCTTTTTATTTCATATCATCCTATTTTCATATGAGCCGTATTTCATATCAACCATATGAGTGAATTTGTTTTATGATATCCTTTCCTGTAGCCAATAAGTTCTATTTGAACATTTCTACATCTTTGCTGCATACTTTTTCTGGAAAATAGTAAAAATGACTTCAATCTGATTTTAGTTATTTATCACACAAGTTACACTGCACTCTGCCAGCTGACTTGTTACCAATGAAGAAAAAATATGGTCTTGTCCACAAGGAAAAAACAAACAAAAATACCTGGTCTGTTTGCTTTCTTGCTATAATACGGCCCAATCTTATTCCAGGTCCTAGTGAAACAGTATGTAAGTGGCTCGGGATAAGGGTATCTGTCAAATGCCATAAATGTAAATTTTAATGTAAATTTTAATGTAAATGTAAGGGCTATAACACTAACAATTGGGTGCTCATGGTGAAGGTTCTTTGGATCATGGGTGTGATGATTTGTTTGTATTATCTATGTGGGGTAAAATAATACAAAATTAATACAAATGCAGTACATATGTGTTTCTTTATAGTGTCAATTTAGCATCATATATATTGAGAACCAAAACCCAAAAACCCTTTTGATCTTACTCTCAGTTCTAAAAGATTATCGCTTGAGTTTTGGCATGAATTTGACAGCAGGAGGGCAGGGACATATTGCCGGAAGCTGGACGGCAAGATCTAGTAACACATTGGCTACTGAATAAGGGCTTGAACGACCCAGGACACAGCACTTTACATCAGCATCAACCCCCGAGATTTGTCTCTCATAGTAAATGTTGGAGTTCACCACATTAAACTTTACAATTGGCAGCTTTATTTTGTGCCTCCATACCAAATTGTGGCCATAAGATAAAGAAGGAACAGACATGTTATGAACTTACCTGCTCCTGCTGACAACAAGACCAAGAGAATCGTCACTGAGAAGGAGAGTAGTGTAACTGAAAATCAGTGCTCCCGTTTACAGAGTTTGATTTCTTGGTTACAGATTTTGGGTTTTGGTTCTCAATGTATATGGTGCTAAATTGAAACCACAGTTCTTCCCCAAACTGTTGCCAAAAAGTTGAAAGCACACAATAGCAAAGAACATTCTGTATACTGCAGCATTACAATTTCCCTTCACTAGAACTAAGAGGCTCAAACCTGTTCCAGCATGACAATGCCCCTGTGCACAAAGTGAGGTCCTAGAACATGGTTTGCCATGGATGGAGTGGAAGAACTTAAGTGACTTGCACACAAACCTGACCTCAACCCCACTGAACACCTTTTGGATGAACTGGAACACTGACTACACACAAGACCTCCTCTACAAGCATGTAGAAGCATGTGATGGTCAGGTTTTCACAAACTTTTGGCCACTTCATGTATTTTTATAATAATGTAACCTCAGTAATTGCCAGTTTAAAAAATGTAACACAACCATCAAAAACAAACAAACAAGCAAGTAAACAAACAACAACTACAACAACCTGTGGTGTTTTTAATGCCATGTTAATAACATCTTGTGTTTGTAATGACACATAATAACACAAGGATTTTGTACATACCTTTGCAGTTAGAATTTTAGGATGTCCATGTCTGAAAATTCTTTTTAAAACATCTATCTATCTATCTATCTATCTATCTATCTATCTATCTATCTATCTATCTATCTATCTATCTATCATTTAAACAGGTTTAATCATAAGTGAAACTTGCATTTCCGTACAGATTTTCAATGTACATAATATTTACCGCAAAACAGAGAACATATTAATAAACAATTGTTATGAAAAGTAAATTTTAATTCTTTATTTTAAAGAAAGATAGTGTACCAAGAATAAAGAATTTTGTCTATTTGTGAATTTTTTTTTTTAAATGTAGGAGTTCATAGTGCAAAGTACGAGCAATAAATAGAAGCACGTTATGCCTTTTAAGGCAAAATTTTCACAGCTCCTGAATATTTTTCCTAAATATAATAAATCTTGAATATTTTAATTAAATTATTTGGCAAAAGGCCAATGGCTGATACATTTTTTATAGCTTTAAGAACAAAGAATCTGTCCTCATTTAATCAAACACATAATAAAAGACACAGAAAATCACCCAGAAATGACTAATAGAGTATACTGGCCATATTGTGTAGCAAATGACAAAGGTCAAAATATTTGATGTAAATATAAGAAGCTAATGTCACATCCCTGCCTGCATTAACCATGGTCATTCTGATCGTTCTGCTCACTCAAACTCCATTTCCCAAGAACACATGCAGCATGACATCATGATCATTGACGGTCAGGGTCAAGGACCCTGAACCTGACTATCCCATGATTCCTATCATGATTATGTTATTTTGGCAGACGCCCTTATCCAGAGCGACTTACTTTATACAAAGGGCCTTGCTCAAGGGCCCAGCAGTGGCTTCAGCACCATTGCAGCTCCTCTCACCACCCTGCTAAAGAAGGAACCTAGAAACCTCACCTCAAACTGTGGAGCAAATTGTTAGTGGTAAAACTTGCATTGGAAGAATCTTAGAAGGGGGAATTTGCACACAGCCAAAAGACTTAATACTTGCCAAGAATAGTTGGGTACTGTTCTTCACTAGATTTAATTTTGTACTGTCATGTTGACCAGGGTTGAAGAATACCAAGGCTGACACTCTATCATGTATCTACCTGAACCCGGAATGACCTGCTGCGTCTGAAAGCATTTTGCTTGTCTACTGCGTTGTTAATGCCATCACTTGGGAGTTTGACAGAGAGCTTGAGGACACCCTTCCATATTCAATTGCAGCTGAATGCCCACCAGAGCATAAATACATTCCTCCACAACTCAAGGCAGATTAATTACCTGGGCTCACACATCACCAGCCACTGGACACCCAGGTACTCAATGCGCTCATGAACTCTTAAAAGAGAACTATTGGTAGCCAAACATGGTCCAAGACATTAATAAGAACATCAAATCCTGCTCCACTTGTACTCAAGCCAAAGTACCAAACACATTTTCCTCTGGAAAATTCATTCCTCTACCTATGCCACAATGACCCAATGACACAATGGTCACACCTTGCTCTCGATTTCATCACCAACTTACCTGAAGCTCAGGGCAATCCAGTAATCCTAGTTATCATGCCTCTCCCCGCTTGTAATGGGATGCCCCTGCATACAGTTTATGCACACACACATACGTACACACTCAAAACAATGCATAAAAAGCTCAGTTTCACAGTAAGTTTGCAAAGCAGTAGTTTAGCTCCCTTAGTGACTGCTAGTGCCAAGCCTTGATATATCATATTTGATTTCCTGTGTATGACTTTGTTCTATTTCTCTGGTCATTGTAGTTTCTATATGTGCCTGTGTTGTCCTGTTCACCTAATCATTTGACCTATGCCTGCTTTGTGATTCTGCATTTGCCCAATGTTCCTGTACCTGTACCTGGACATTTATATAAAGAACTTAAACTACACCTGCATCCTCTCCTGAGTCTGTATTCATGACAGCCAACCTATTTTCAGAATTCTGAAACCAATATTGAGTTAAGGAAAGTCCTTAAACATTTTTTGCTAAAAAATATTTGTCTATTATTCAAATTCTTTGCAAATTTTACAAGGTTGTAGTTAAATATTCTAAAGGTTGACCAAAACGTATTTTGACTACATCTCATGTTTTGGGGACATTTGGGCTATAGTGCCTTCAGCAGGCTGATGCAGGTCTCTTCATTTGCCTGAAGTGTACAGAGAATGCTGTGTTCCATAGCTGGTGTACTTGTACCTTGACAAAAGTTACTGAAATATTTTCTTTTCATCTTTTCACCTAACTGATCCATGACAATCACATTATTTTCTGCTCTACATTTCAATCAGTAAAACTCCTATATGCAATTTAGGTCAGGTGCATTTCTTGCAGTCATTTTATTTAGGCTGTTGCCTAATCTGTAGTCAAAAAATCTTTAATCACAAAATATAGTCTTTCTATTTTGACTTTAGTCAAAATTCATGTTGAGGGTCTGATCACTGGCACATTCAGTGGTAGTCACCCGTGAATCCTTAGTTGTATTCGCCTAACAGGCAAGATGAAATCAAGACCAGAAACAAGATTTGCTAGTGGCTAAAATTACAACATGCAACACAAAAGGAAGATTTACAGACAGGGTTCCCCTTAGTGAGGACTAAAAGACAAACAGGAGCCAAAGCAATGTCATCATTTTTTGCAAGCCAAAGCAATGTCATCTTAGAGATTGTGTGTCAAACAAATGAATACACTTGACTTTGGTACAGATTTTACTATGAAAATCAGTGTGCAAACTAAATCTTCATGTATTTTGACTGCCACAAGGATAAAGGCAATATGTGGCACTTACAAGCAAACCTAGCACTACTCCTAACTTTATTATTATTATTAATAATAATACAGTAACAAAAATTTTTGCATTATGCATTTAAATAATTTAAATATACAATGCATTAAAATTCCAAGTACTTCATACATTTAATACTGTTTTAATATTTTTAATGTGAAGAGAGCGAATTTTAGACAACTGAAAATGTGTCTGATAATATCTCTGTGATTTATATTATGTGATTATGTCTGATTAATGTTTTGTATATTCTACCAGTTGATTTTTAGTTTTGCATATATATATGTATATATATTCCAGGCTTCCAGTGTTGTCTTCCACAGCCACATTGAGTTCTTGATGAAGCTTTTCAGTGCCTTGTTAGCCTTGTATAGTGCCAAGCGTTCCAGTGTCCACGTGTGGGGCATTAAGTCATAGGCCTTCTTGTGGTCAATCCTGGCTGTGCTCAGGTTTGTCTGCCTGGCCAGAACCAGAATAAATAAATGACCAAGTATAATATTTTTCTTTGACTGGGTTCTTTTTATCTACTTTTAGCACTTGTGTGAAAATCTGATGATGTTTTAGGTCATATTTATGCAGAAATATAGAAAATTCTAAAGGGTTCACAAACTTTCAAGCACAACTGTATACATATGTGTATATATATAACGTCAAGTTTCATTCCATATATTCAAGTTTTATTCCATATATTCAAGTTTCATTCCATATATTCAGTTTTCAGTCATTATATGTATGTATTATTTCCTAAACATTTTGCCATAATATATATATATATATATATATATATAAAAGCATTTTTTCCCTTTGTTTTGGTTTTTGCATGTATTGATTGTACACCTAAACATCACATCCGTATGTGGTTCTTACCCAAACTATTGCCACAATAGTTTGTATTGCCACAATGCCTGTATGCTGTAGCATTATAACAACTTCTTTTCACTAGAACTAAGACTCTAAAACCTGTTCCAGCACGATAATGCCCCTGTGCACAAATTGAGGTCCATGAAGACATGGTTAGCCAAGTTTGAAGTAAAAGAAATCAAATGTCCTGCACAGAGCCCTGAACTCAACCCTACTGAACACCTTCAGGATGAACTGAAATACCAACTGCACCCCAGGACTCCTCACCCAACAACTATTGCTCTTGTGGCCGAATGGACAAATAACCACACTGCAATGCACAGTGTGATAGTTAAGTGTATGCAAACTTTTGGCCATATAGTGTACTTTTATAATAATTCAACCTCAGTACTTAACAGTTTAAGAATAGAACACATCCAGCAAAAAAAAAAAAAAAAAAAAAAAAAAAAAATTTCCAGGAAGCTATGGTGTTTTTTTTCCTCCTCCTTTTAATTCATCCCATTTGTGGATTTTGTATATATGCATGCACTTAAAATTATGGGGATGTCCATGTCTGAAAATATGTTAAAACCTTTAAAACCTTTATCAATTAATTTATTTATTTATTGTGTACGCAGAATTAATCGCAAATGAACCTTTCATTTCTGTACACATTTAAAATGTACATATTAATAAACAGTTTTCTTGAAAAGTCTTTTTTTAAAGAAAGATAGTGTACCAAGTTTAAAGTTATATGCAAATATAAGAGGCCAAACCTCTTTTCAAAACTGTAAAAGCAATGTTATGATAAAGATAATCCTTAAGCATTTATTGCAAAAAAAAGTACTTGTCTATTACACATATTCTATGCAAATCTTAGAAGGTTGTATTTAAATATGCCAAGGGTGAACTGAGACATAGTTTGACTAGATCTCATGACTCAGGATATTTGGGCTATAGCGCCTCCAGCAGGCTGATGCAGGTCTCCTCATTTGTTTGAAGTGCACAGAGAATGCTGTGTGCCATATTTGGTGTTTCTGTACCTTACAGACTTTACTGCCCATCACATTTTAGCAAAGAAGAAGATGAAGACAAAATTGCCCATAGGTGTGAATATGTGTGTGTGTGTGTGAATGGCTGACTGTCTCTGTATTATCCTTGCGATAGATTGGTGACCTGTCCAGGGTGTACCCCACCTCTCACAAAATGTCAGTGTTTTTATTTAGGCTGTTGTCAAAAGGTTTTGTTAAAATTCATGTGCAGGGTCAGAACATTGGCATGGTAGTCACATTTAAATCCTTAGTTATACCCACAGAACATGTAAGATCATGACCAGAAATAAAATTTGCTAGTAGATAAAATAGAAATGGAGATAAAATGAAGTAGTAAATGGAAAGGAGGAAATAATGAAACTAAGATAAACAAGGCATAGAACTGCTGGCAGTAAGACCTTTTGCTTTGCAAAACAAGACACATTCTCTCAAATGAGAAATTAATGCAACCATAAGGTAAGACATAGGGGAAACAAATGAAGAAAGAGGGTTGCCATGGCAAGCCAAAGATCACGTGAGTAACAGGAAGATTTAGTGACAGGGTTCCTTTAGTAAGAACTAAAAGACAAACAGGAGAGGGCAGCACAGTTACTACATCTCAGGAAAAATGGATGGTGATGTTCTGTGAAGTTAAAGAATCAGATCAATAGTGGAGATAATGAAACTGGATAAGAGTAGAAATGTGGGCAGGTATAAATGAGGAACATGTAATGTGGATGATAGGCTTCTGTGTAACCTTGGTCGAGTTATGGCTAAGACATAGTTGAGCTTTAGCTGGAAATGTGGAGCAGCCAGGAACAGCTGACTAATACTACTGTATGTATTATCTGCTTATAAATAGTTTAGTGAGAATGTGAACTGTATCTATATAAAGCTAATAAGAATATTGGAGAATTGGTTTTTGTTGAGAAGTTGTTTTTGGAAGCTAAAGCATGTCATTTTACATATTTTCCATTAAACAAATGAATACATTTGCCTTTGGCACAAATTTTACTATGAAAATCAGTGCACAAAATAAATATTCATGTATTTGGACTGCGACTAGGATATGAACAATATCTGGCACCTGCAAGCAAACCTAGTAGTAATCCTAAAATTAATAATAAAAAAATAGAAAATAAAAATAAATAATAATAATAACAATTTTTGAAAATATTCCATTATGCATTTAAAGAATTTACATATACAATGCATTAAAATGCCATGTCCTTCATATTTTTAATATCAAGCTTTTAATACAAGGTGTGAGAATTTTAGCCAACTGAAAATGTGTCTGATTAGATCTCTGATTATGTCTGATTAATATTTTATGAATTCTAACAGTTGTTTTTTAATTTTGCATTTTGTAAATTTTGTAAATGTTTTCTTTTCCATTGGGTCATTTGTCTAAGAGCCAGGATTCTCACCTTTCACCAACCAAACTTGTGTGTGTGAGATTATGAGTGTGAGTTGGGAGGTTCCAATAATGTAGAAGGTCATTTACACTCATTGGTAGAACAGTCAGTGTGCACACACATTTTCACACCTACAGATGTCCAATGCAACTTCTAGCATTTTGTAGGAGGTTGAAAACAGGAACGCCCAGATTAAATTTCTTAACACTACCTTGAACTGACATTAATACTTGACATAATGATGTTTAAAAAAGCATTTTTTATACCTTGTTTTGGTTTTTCATTTATTGATTGTACACTATATGACCAAATGTATGTGGACACCTAACCATCACACCCATATGTGGTTCTTACCCAAACCATTGCCACAAAATTGGAAGTAGGCAATTGTATAGAATACCTGTATGCTGTAGCATTACAATTTCCTTTCACTGGAACTAAGAGGCTTAAACCTGTTATAACATGACAGTTGTATGTTAGTTGGAGTAGAAGAACTTGTATGTCCTGTACAGAGCCCTGACCTCAACCCCTCAGAACACCTTAGGAATGAACTGGAATTCTGGCTGCTCCCCAGATCTCCTCACAAAACAACTAATCCCCCACGCCAATGCATAGTGTGATGGTCAGGTGTCCACAAAACTCTGGCCGTGTAGTGTATTTTTTAAATAATGCAACCTCTGTACTTATGAAAGTAAGAAAGAAAGAAAAAAGGCTACTCCGGGATCCTGTGGTGTTTTTTTTCCTCCTTTAAATTGATTTCACCTGTGGATTTTGTATATATCTATGCAGTTAGAATTTTTCAGATGTCCATGTTTGAAAATATGAATATATATATATATATATATATATATATATATATATATGAAAATAAAAATATTCCCCCCTCTCACACATTCACTCAGGTTTGATGATGGTGGAGTGACTGGCCCGCCTTATGCCTCAGGGGGCCCTCATGTCTGTGTTACCTTCTGGCTCTCACTTTTAGTTATGCTGTCATAGCTAGCCCTGCCGGAGTTC
>JAQQZR010009208.1:0-26342 GCA_030068235.1 Notoglanidium macrostoma
GATAATGCCCACAATATCATCAAGCTAAATGGGGGCGACTTTGAAGAATCTAAAATATGAAACATATTTTGTTTTTTGTTTTTTTTTTTTACACTTTTTTGTTTACTGCATAATTCAGTATATGTGTTGCTTCATAGTTTGAGGTATTCAGTATTGTTTTACAATGTAGAAAACAAAACAAAAAGGAAAAACCTATGAAAGAGAAGGTGTGTCCAAAATTTTGACTGGTAGTGTGTGTACTCAATTTCTGCTAAGAGATACCTACAAAATTCTACATAGTGGACTTTTAATAGATTGACATATATAAATGCTGTTAGGAAAATAATTAACCTCAGGGTGCTGACAGTGACTGTGCTTTGCATTGAGTCTCAGAACAACATGACTGATTTGATTATTCCTTTGACAGCATGACCCATTGCATTTTATCCCTTATGTAACCAACGGTATATTATAAGCCAAGAAACACTGTACCTCTCTGCGATTGTGTAAATCTTCATAGCACAGTTGATGTTAGAAACCTCAGAAGTGGGACGATTAATATTGCAGGTGTGCCGGTCTATACGGCCATATACAGAAGACGTCACCTGTATCAGTCCAGTGTCTGAAATCATATATGAATATATTAAATCCTTTGCAATTAGCAACAGTTTGTACTTACATATTCATAACTAGATTCATGTACAGATTTCGAACTACAGAAAGCCTTTTCATAGAAATTAATCTTTTCATAGAAATATTGAAAATGATTTCCTATTTTAAAAAAATGGTTTCATGCATCTATCAGAGGATTATTATGCTGTTGGAGAATATAGGACATTGAAACTTACCACAAGTCAGGTGCTGGATATTACCATAGCAGGTAATTATATTCTCTGAAAGAAAAAAAAAATTCATATAGCCATTTGAGCACATAAGCCTGAAACATTCACTGAGGTTCTCTGGGAAACCATTATCACATGTTAGCTTATTTAAAATATTGATGTTGGACTGCATTAAATTATTACCTCCAGAAACAAGCAAGACAGGTGCTGCAGTAAGTACTGTAAAGCAAAACACCTAACTATTATAAGAACATAAATCTTTCTCTTGTTGCAAGAGGCATCATTTAAATAAAGTATTATTTTCTATTGAAAAGTATGGAAGAAACGTACAGGTGAGTAGAGTGATCTCCAGGAAGAGCATTGTGATGCTGTATATGTTGAGGTTGAAGCTAAAACTTCAAGTGCTGCACCATTGGAACTGACTTATTTATAACAAGCACCAGGCTATAACTCATGACTTAAACCAATATACTAGAAATCTTAATGAACGTGTCAATATTTGCATGACTGTTTAGTTAACTATAAATCATAAGCACCCGAAGGTGATGTTTAAGTTTGTATGTTATCCTTTGACAACTCAAAAAGGGTTCCAAAGAAGAAGTTGAATTGAACAGGAAAATGAGAACATTACACAATCATTTTTCATGCACTTATCACAAACAACATTGTACATTGTTGAATTTCCTGAGCAATTTTCTAGATTATTTTCCATACTATCAGATCCTTTTGATAGATTTCATGTGTTCCTGGAGAGACAGTGTTGTCTTTATGGTTCTTACTATCACAAGTGTTGAGTGGTCTGGTGGTTTTGTGTTGTAACTTGTTGGCCATCAACTAGTGTGAGATTTCAGGGGTTGAGCTCCAGAATGCTGACTGAGCAGGCTCCCGGTGTTGTTAAGGGCAGCTTTTTGGGTTCCTTGCAGATAACCTTGAATTTCAAACATGAATGGTCTCAGGGATTTACTTAAGGGCAGTTTATCACTATCCCAGGCATCTGGCATGTATGGTGTTTCCATAAACAAGGAGTGTCTTTTAGTGTTTCAGTATCAGGGTAAGTCCAATTTTCTTGGTATCGTTTATAGGTGAATTGTAAAAGGATTATTTGAAGGGCTGTGCCACTGGCAAAGTATCTACACATCCTCCATCTGTCATATGAGTGAGGGCCAGAAGCCATTGTCCTGGTGTCAACCTGGAGAACGTAGGAGTCTAATCATGGATTCCAATAAAAGTATTAGATTGTAAAAGGTTCCTTGTAACAAGTAAAAGGTTTAGTAGGCAAAGAGTATCATTACCATTACTTTATTGTGCTACTATGGCTGTATTCTAGGTGCACTGACAAAGTTGTACCATGGTCATAGTCTGAGTGGCAGGTTCTAATTAGTTTTTTTTCTTCGAATTGTCAGTAGTTATGGTTGAAATACTACTTCCCATAGAGCAGTTACAATAATAAAAAAAAACTACCTAACCTGAGAAATATCCACATGAATCTGTATGTTGGTGTGGTCAAGTCATAACAGTCAGTTACCCACTAAAATTGGTTGCAAACCTCTAGCAATCTATGAGCTACGAGAAGCCTGAAGCAAATGTATATTATTTATTTATTTATTCATTTATTTTTGAAGTTTTGAAAATGACAATGAGTACAACACTTCATAAACTCAAGGACATTTTTCATAAAATAGGTCATAAAGCATTTGTATCACATGGGTTCTTACCTCATTACTCCCTTGTTGGCTCCACAATATATGTCAGTGAGTGAAGTCAAAAGACACCAATCTGCTCTCAGTCTGTATCCTCATCAGTGCTAACAGACTGGGTAGCAGATGAAGGCACCTGCTTGTTCAAAAGAAACTGCTAGCTTGAAAGTTATTGCACAACTGGCAAAGCTTGAAACATTCTCCTGAGCTACTGTGCAATTTCAACTTTCCTCACTATCATCACTATGATGAAAATGTGATATTTCTTACTAATGGCTAACAAATTTGGATGCATAGTCAATTGTAAAATCATCAGTATTGCTGACTGGTTACTAAATCTTGCTAATTAAGCAATATCGAACAAGAACGAGTAATGATATACTGAAAATTAGCACCTGTCTATGCTACCTATTGTATGTGTGGGTTCTTGTGCCTTCAGCCAAATCACAGGCATGCTGATACTCAGTACAACAGCATGATTGCGATTGTGATATTGACAACAGATGGTTTAAAAACAATATGACCAAACATTTTGTTGGTTTTTTTTGCTCTGCCAATGAATGTAACCACAGCTGGACAGAGCAATGTCCTGCCATGCAACCTGCAGTAAGTCTACTTTCAGTGTAACATACTATTTTTGCACTATACCAGTGTTGTTTTACTAAATATTAGCAGCACCCTTGAAATGTTCCTTCTCCAATTAATAAATTAGTGGACTGGAAGTAACTTTATTATAATACAAGTTATATAATTATAATAACAGTTATAATAATAGTAATAATAGTTTTATCATTGAGAACAATGAAGCTCAGGTTCAGAGTGATCTAGGGCAAAGAGGAAGGACTCACAATTGTCTAAAACTTGAATAGATATATCTGTGTCCTTGATGGTTGCTGAAGAGCTGAATGGACTGAGAGATGAATGGGAGATCTGTGACATGTGGTTAGGATCTACTCGAAATTGCACAGGATACCACAAGAAGCATTCTCCATACCACATACTTCAAAAACTACGTACAGTACTATGTACTTCCTTCTTTAAACAATTGCCACTTGGTTTGACATGTAAAATTCATACATTTGTAAGTGTAAGTGTCCAAATAGTTAGTCTCTTTAGTTTATGATTTTTTTATGTGTACAAGTATATGAATTGAATTGTTTATGAATAAATGTCTATAGTAACCTAATGTGTGTAATTTGCTGATTTCTATATTATGTCTGGATGCATGGCAACCTTGGACTGTTAACCTGTATTCTGCCTTTAGATTACCTTCTGCACCTGTCTGCTTGAGCATCATGTTTGAAATGTTTATTGGATATTTATCACATTGGATTATATTTATCAGGTTACAGATTAGACATTATTGCCTTGAATTCCATGAAGTGTGTGAATTCGAATAAACTACACAATTCTCACCCCTGTTATGCTTGCATTTAGAGGATAGTTTGTTGCAGAATCGTTTATAAGGTTCATTCGTTTTGGAGGAAGTGATTACATGAAAAAGCAAATAACCAAGTTTCAGGGGAGAAAATCATTACAGCAATTGAATATATAACATGTAAATGTAAAGCACACTAAACACCAATACTTCACTCTAAAATCTGCATGTTTGCATATTTAAAACTTGGTCCAATTCTTTTTCAGGCTGAAGAACTGCATTGGGGAGAAAGCTGGAGTCCCTCAGGTTATTCTGCCAGTAGCAAAAAAAACAAAACAAAAAAACCCCACAAAATATAGTTTTTTACTACTGCATGTAAAGTACTTTTCATACTGAACTTTATTTATAAAAGTTATTCAGATTACACATTAAAAAAATATTTAGTCAAAGATTCTGATATATTAGATTATATATATATATATATAAGAAATAGCAAGACAGACAGAGAGAGAGAGAGAGAGAGAGAGAGAGAGAGAGAGAGAGAGAAAGAGAGAGACTCACTGTTAGACACAGAAGTAAACAATTTGCAGGTACTTATAGGTGCCACAGCAGGGGTCAGAGAAAAAACAATTATTAGCTGGCACCTGACAGTAGCACTTTCCATTGCCTCTGCAAAATAATATTTTGTCATTTGAATTGTCTCCATAAATATCAGTTATCTATGCTAATGGTTATTTGCAATAATTAAAAAAGTCACACTTCAGGTTATACTTGTTACCTAGCTGCAACCTGTGCTGTTGCTAGAAGGGTGAAGCAATGTGTGTTGCAGATTTCATTGGGGGATCGTCCTGCAGCACACGTGGTGGAATCGATTCGGCCAAAGAAAGCGCTAATGATCCATATATATACGGCGAGAACCTAAAAAGTGCGGAATTTAGCACAAGGAAAAAATAGGCTTCTAAAAAATAATCAGCCATAAAAAAGCAGTGGAAAACAGAGGTGAAAGAATTGGTATGATGTTAATGGGATATTGTCTTAAAATCCAGGTTCAATAATAGGAAGTGTATAATGTCATCTTTATTATATACTATCTTATACAACATTATGTTTAGATAATAAGAGGGAAAAAAGAACAAACCACAATTCATCACAGCAGTACCGCCTTCACAGGTAAAGATGATTGCTGCAGAAAACAGATTAATTAATAAATGCTTACTTTTTTGTTTAGACTGTTACATTATATGGAATACATGAAGCAATGTTTAAAAATACTGAAATGATCATTTTCAGTTTATTTTCTGGACATGCCTTGAATCCAAATGTAGAAAGAGAAAGAAGGAAGCAATATAGTATGAGAGAAATGGGAGCGAGAGAAAAGGAAAGAGAAAGACAGATAGAACAATTAGAATTCCTTATAAATCCTACTAACATTTGAACACTTGTTCTTGGGATATCATGCTAACAAAAATCTTGAATGGATGGATGGAAGGACAAACAGAAGAATGGATGGATGGCAAAAATCTTGTAAAGCCAGAAGATGGGCCTTGGGTTTCTGAACTTGAAGCAGCATCTCTGTATGACAGTAATGTATTGGTTCATCAGTTCATATGCTGGTTACATTGTTGTTGTAGCCCATCCTCAACCTGTGACATGTTGTGTGATGCTTTTCTGCTCACCGCTGTTATAAAGCGAGATTATTTGAGTTACTGTAGCCTTCTTATCAACTCAAATTAGTCTGGCCATTTGTTTCCACCCACAGAAGTGATTGTCACTGGATGACTTTTTTTTTCCCACCATTCTGTGTAAACTCTATTGATTATTGTAAGAAAAAATCAGAAGCTTCAGAGATTCTGAGGCCACCAACCATAGCACAGTCAAAGTGACTGAGATCACATTTTCCCCCATTTTAATGTTCGATTCTTTATGCTGATCAGATAAGAGCATAAATGTGCAAGTGAACAGGTGTTCCTTATAAAGTCAGCTTGAGTAACAACAATTCATATTCACTTTATGATTAGCAACAGTTTATATTTATATACCCAACATTAAATTCAAGTACAGATTTATAACTACAGAAAACACATTCACAATCTTTTCACAGAAATGCAAATTTATTACAATATTGCAATGTCTAATTTCCCATCATGAGAAAATATTTGAATATAGGCTTATTATATGCTGTTGGAGAATGAGGACATTCAAACTTACGACAAGTGCTGGGCCTTTACTCTTACAGGTAACCGCATTCTCTAAAAGAAAAGATTATTTACATGTATTTGAGCAAGTAAGTGTGAATTATTAACAAAAGCTGTCTGAGAAAACATTATTAGATTATTAAAAAATGTCAGTGCTGGTTTACATCCAGATATTACCTCCAGAAACCTGCTGGTCAGGATCTGTAAAACCACAGATAGCTTACTATCCAAAGAGCATAAATCCTGTTCATTGTTTCCACTTTCTTCATTTATTTTACTTTCACATTTTTATTTTATTTTATTTTTTGGCCTGACTCTTAACATGTATACTTATCAAAGAGCGGGGACACAAAGAAGAACAAACGAAGAGACCAAACAACACCAAAATGTCAGTGTTTGTCTGAATTCGGATATTATCTCCAGAAACATGCAGGTCAGCAGCTGCAATAAGTACTGTAAAGAAAAACACAAATAGTTCACTATCAAAAGACCATAAATTCTGTTCACTGTTTACTTTTTTCTGAGTTTTCTTTTTCATTATTTTGCCCTCTTAACTCTTAGCATATATACTTATCAAAGATAGGGAACAAAAGGAACAAGCGATAAATGGACCAAACAACAAATATTTTATAAACTAACTGGGGAAAGCAATTAAAAGAAAGAGAGGAAAAGAAAAGAATAATGTATTCTAAAGATGAATTAAGTGATAGTGATAGTAGTAGCCTAGCAAGGGGAAGGAGGGGAGAGGGGTTACACATTATTGCCTGCCATCTTTATCTATTGTTTTCAAAGGAATGATTCAGAACTACGATTATTGCAGACTGATCCTGAGTTGTATTTCCTGATGAGTCGAAAACAGATGTGATTATGGATTTTTTTCTGTTTTTGATTTCTGATTCATGATATGGATTTGTTAGCTGGATTTACTGTGTAGTGTTAAACAGCTATTTACTACATATGCATCCATGTCATTCAAGTTCCTGACAAATAACAGATTTTTTTAAAGAACAAAGAAGTTTTATTCCCCTTATACAACAGCAATTTGCCAGTGATTAGCTCTTTAAAACTGTATTAATGACACACAATTAACAAACAAACAAATGACAAGCTGTAAAGCAAGATATTTCCAGTTCTTGTTTGTTACAGCAGCCATAAACAGTTGTTCTTTAACAGAGAAACCAGAAAGTCCTCTGTCCTGAAGACTTTCCCATGTTACAAAGTTCAAATTTGTTAACCAGTGTCTTTTAAAAAATCTATTTATGATTTTGATTATTTGGGGCTTCCACCATAGAGGTTTCGTTGAATGTGATGTTACTACAGAAATTATAATGTATTAGAATGAATGCTTTTTTATATAAACCTGATTTGATTTGGCAAAACAGAGCTGTTGTCATTGCAAAAAACTTTCTGACCAGTCAGAATCGACAATTCATCAACACTACAAATATCAATAAAATGTACTTTATATCATAGTAATGATAAAGATCACACTTTCAGGGCTTACATTTCACCCTAGGATTGCAGGTATTGCACATAATTTATTCAAGTCTCGCAACTCTAGCAATTATAATGTGATAAATACCCGCACACATTTACAGCAATGTCTGATAATGTTAATCTTATAATGATTGGTGTTAATATTGACCAGACAGACCAACTTCCGACCTACTTGATTTGAACATAGCCACACACGCTCACTCACTCTCACACATCTCTACGATCCACTACTGCTCTTGCAGCTTTCCCAATACAGATACAGGTTACATTCATTATCCTAATGATATAAACTTTCAGCCTGCTAAAATGTACATGTACAGTATCTGGACTTTTCACCTGCTCAGAAGAAAACACATGACTCTGATTCTACTACCACAAACAGTAGTGTGATGCTGCTATCAATCCTCAGGATCCTCAGACAGGTAATGTCAGCATTGCAAAGGGGAAGCGGCCCAAATTTTCAGGCTAACTGTCTTAGAATATATCTGTGGCTTGATTGTAACAACGGTGAAATGAGCTGCTCGATTTGTAAAATGTATGGTCCTGCGCCCTTTTACCAGTCGATCTTACAAGTCATCAAATTTAAGTTGCCACTCAGATGGCATTTCGTATAAAGCAGCCATGAAAAGTAAGCTTGAGGCTGGTTTAGCTCAGAAAGCGATGGCCAATGCAATTGAAGTTGTGCAGTTGCAGTGTGAGGAGGAAATGAAAGGCCTTCTGAAAACCCAAACAAATTGCCCAATTCAAAATTTAGCCCCTAGTTATATTCATGAAGGAGATTACTTGTTCTTCTTTCAAAAACCTTGCAACAGACAGTTATGGAAGCTAGAATGAGATGGGAATGTCAGAAATGCACCAAGATATTGCAAATAGACTTGTGGAGGATACTGTGCTAAAATTCCTGTGTTTTCCTTAGTACTAGATGAGTCCACTAGATGAAGTAACATGAAGAAGGGAGAATAAAGGAGAAGCTCCGTCGTTTTCAACAAGGGTTGTTTAAAAACGGTGCTTCTTCAGTCTTCCATCCATTCAGCAACCTACAACTCCAAACACACACAGATAAACAGCACCACCCACAGGCAGGAAGGAGAAATAACACCACATTACAAAACAGTACCATCGTAGGCTCATAACAGTATGCAATGCATGGGTAGAGGAATTTGTCCATGACACAGTGAAATGTCACTGGGGTGCAAAACCCAAACAGAAGGGTGATGAGTTTGTGAAACCCAAATGGAAAGGAAAAGACTGTTTTTTTCTTGGGATATTGGAGTCAAGGGAATCTACCAATACAGTTTGTTTAAATCTAGTGTCAAATAAAAGCGAGACATGCCTAAACAGTCGAAATATATAAATGTTTCAATCACTAATGTCTGAAATCCTGGCCAATTTGTATCCAGAATTAGAGGATGGGTGAAGTGGGGGCTAACCACCACCTCTATACTATGCATTTCACTGCTACTCAGTATGTCCCTGCTCAATCAGGGGGAAATCCCAAGGTGAATCAGGAATGCGGATCAGGATCCCTGCTTGCAAACCTGCCTGGGCTTTGCCCAGGTCTTTGTAAGCACATACATTTCCACCTGGGGAGACATAGAGGGTAGTTAGTAGAGCCAGGGGAACAGAAAGACAAGAGCATGCAGGAGAACAGGGAGGAGCACAGGTTCGGGGAGCTGGGTACTCCACTTCCATGGTGCAGGGACAGGGTTAGGGTTAAGTAAGGCAGTGATACAAACGGTGAAATATACCAGTGCTGTTATACTAAATATTAGTGTCCTTAACACTGCTTCTGCAATCAGATTAATGGCTTGTTGGCTTGCTATTGTCTAAAACCTGAACAGAACTAAAACCTGTGTCCTTGATGGTTGTTGAAGAACTGGGTGGACTGGGAGATGAATGAGAGATCTGTGACCTCAAGGTCAGGAGTCATTGCGAATTGCACAAAGGCTGAATGAAGCCCTAGCATACAACAAGATGCATGCTACATACCGCATACCTCAAAAACCACACACTTCCTTGTTTAAATAAATGCCACTTGGTTTGACATGTGAAATTCTTACATAAGTGTGAATATATGTATATGCATACGTATATGTATATGTTTAAGGAATAAAAACATCTTGGGACATCAAAATCACATCACTATAATAAGATCATCTTCATTCAATGAAGTGTTCGTCTTCATCTTTCGGCTACTCCTGTTCGGGGTCACCACAGCAGATCCATTTTTGTCCACATGTCTGTTTTGGTGAGGTTTTTACACTGGATGCCCTTCCTGATGTAACGCTACATTTTTTCTGGGCTTGGGACCGGCATGCAGAAATACACTAGCTTGTGCGCTCCCTTGTGGCTGGTCATTCTATGAAGTGTTATGTTATATAAAATGATGACACTACTGTATGAAGGTTTAAAATATTTTTGGCATGAAAATGAAAGACTACACCACCACACCACCCAGCCAATAAACTTTCTCTCCTTAGTTTATGATTTATTTTCATGTTTATAAGTATGAAATTTTGTCTATGAATAAATGCCTATAGTAACCTAATGGGTGTTATTTGTTGATTTCTGTACTGTGTCTGCTTGTATTCAACAGAACCTGTATTCTGCCTTTAGATTAACTTCTGCACCTATCTGCTCGAACACTATGTTTGAAATGTCAGTAACATTTCACAATACGTGTACACAAAAAAGCATATATTAATGAGTGAACTAATGCTTTCATGATTAGCTAATACTTAGCGCAACATGAAATAATTAAGTATATACCTTAACACCCAACAGAGTCATGTATACACAATCATTAATAATTTTAATTAAGTGATATTTACCTTTTACTTGTTCTGTTAATTTGTATTATTAATTGCATTGCATTATTAATTATAATTGCAATCATTTGCACAATGAATGTTCTATTTGGTGACACTGTAGGTTAGCAAAAATTATAGGTTGGTAAATTTATTGTAACTTTTCAGCAGGTTTACAATGTTTGAATAATACCTGTATTTCTAATGATGATGCAGTAGTCTATTTTCAGATAAAAGATATCAGATTAAGTGTTATTAATGGATATGTTAAGCCATTATTATTATTATTATTATTATTATTATTATTATTATTATTGTTCCCCATGAAGTAAAATTAGAATGCAATGATACATTTGTTACGTAGTGAAATGAGCACTTGATAATATTCTCATGTTGTGACAGATTATGTGAAAAATGTAACTAATGTAGTAATTAGTGAACTGCTATTTAATTAAGCCTAGTTAAGAAAAAGTTCTTAAATTGCTGTAAAAATAAATATTTTAAATAAATATCTTTGTATATAATATAGTTTATATATTTTAAAAACTTTAATATTTAAATATGTTATATTTATATATTATATAATATATAATATATTTATATATATCTAATAATCTTAAAAAATAAAAATAGAACAATATACTACATGCACATGTGCACACAACACTTCATGAGTCTCACAACACCTCGAGTAAAATCAAAGATAATCTTACAGTCAGCAGTTCATTATCATGGCCTCTAGTGAACAAATGTGTTCAGTGGGTGAAAATTTTGCCATTATTTTGAACATCACAGTATTCTGCCTTCCAGCTGAGAAAATGCTGTCATCATCTACATATTTGTTATTTAGGTAATCCAAAAGTAAGGGAAAATAATCCACTAAATTACTTTAATTTTGTAGTAATTATATTAGGTTAGTGACTACATTTTTTAACAGGTAATTGTATCTGTATTGGAATACATTTTTTAAATAATCCTCCCAACCCTGTTAAGAATTACAAATATTAATGTGTATTCATTACTCTGTAGTGTGTTAAGGTATGCACTTAGTGTTGCCCAAAGTATTAGCGCATGTATTAATTAATCATTATGAAAGCATTAGTTCACTCATTAATAAATGCTTATTTGTGTACCCATATTGTAAATTGTTACTGACATGTTTACTGAACTTTGTTTATCAGATTCACAGATTAGACAATCACTGCCTTGGATTACATGAACTGAGAGTTATTTTAAACTCTGCACATAAACACACACAACTGTCATTCCTTTTATGTTTGCATTTAAAGGATAGTTTATTGCAGAATCATTCATAAAGTTAATTTGTTTTAGAGGAAGTGATAGGAAAAGAATGGAGGAAAACCAAGTTTCATGGAAAAAAAAATGATTACAGGAATTGGTTAGATAACATGCAGATATAAAGCGCATTAAACACTAAAACTCCTTCACTCTAAAATCTGCATGTTTGCATGTTTAAAACTTGGTCTGATTCTTTATCAGGCTGAAGAGAGGCACTGAGGAGAAAGCTGGAGTCCTTCATGTGACTCTGTCAGCAGGAAGGAAAAAAAACAAGGAAGAAAAGAATAATTGTAATATTGCACATAAAATATCATTCATACTTACTACACATGACATGTAAAATATTCAGATTACAGATTAAAAAAAAGATTCTGAATATTTTAATTGTTCTTGAAAATGAGAGAGAGAGAGAAAGAGAGAGAGAGACTCACAGTTAGCAACAGTAGTACGAAATTTGCAGGTACTTATAGGTGCCATGGCAGGGGTCAGAGAAGACACAATTATTAGCAGGCACATGACAGGAGCACTTTCCATTGCATCTGCAAAATAAAGTTTTTTAATTTGAGTTGTCACTATAGATATCAGTAATGCATGCTAAATCTAATGGTCATTTGGATAATAATGAAAAAAGGCACACTTCAGGTAATCCTTGTTACCTAGATGCAACTTTAGCTGTTGCGTGATGAGCGGAGCAATGTCTGTTACAGATTTGATGGTGGGGCCGTCCTGCAGCGCACGTGTAGGCATTGATTCGGCCATAGAAAGCTCTGATTATCCTTATACGGCGATGACCTGAAATGTGCAGAATTTAGCTTTTTTTTAGGCTTTTTACAAATCATCAGCCATTAAAAAAAAGAAAAATGAGTTGAAAGAATAGTAGATCTGTTTGGTATAACACTTATCATTACTCAGTGTTGCTGGACCATGTATTTATTGTAGATGCTTATGGGATATTTTCTTAAAATCTATGTTCAATAGTGTATAGTGGCATATTTATTATATACTATCTTATACAATATTATGTTTAGATAATAAGGGGGAAAAATAACAAACCACAATTCAGCACAGCAGTACCGCCTTCACAGGTAACAATGGTTGCTGCAGAAAACAGATTAATTAATAAATGCAATTAAGTGCTTAATTAGATAGAAAGTAGAAGATGCAGACTGCATCAATAAAGAGGCGTCTGCTGCCGACAAGTCTAGTCCTTCTTGTTATGAATTATATACCTCAAATACACATAAAATATATATGAAAGGAGAAGGTAGCTGTTGATGAAAAACTATTTCAGACATTTGACCTTGATCCTGTTTTGATGAATTCTTAAATCTAATCAATTCTTCTACTGCTTACGATGGTAATTCCTTATAAATGCAACTAACATTTAAACACTTGTTCTTGGGATATCATGCTAGCAAAAATCTTGAATGGATGGATGGAAGAACAAACAGAAGAACGGATGGATGGCGAAAGTCTTGTAAAGCCAGAAGATGGGCCTTGGGTTTCTGCATCTCTGTATGACAGTAATAAATCCGTTCATCAGTTCATCTGCATGTTACATTGATCATCCATCTTGTGACATGTTGTGTATTCTGAGACACGTTTCTGCTCACCATGGTTGTAAATAATGGTTATTTGAGTTACTGTAGCCTTTTTATCAGCTTAAACCAGTCGGGCCATTTGTTTCCACCCAAAGAAGTGATCCAGAGTCACTGGATTAAATTTTTTGCCACCATTCTGTATGAACTCTAGTGATTGTTGTGCAAGTTTATATTTAGAGATTCAACATTAAATTCAAGTACAGATTTATAACTACAGAAAACACGTTCATAATCTTTTCACAGAAATGCACATTTATCACAGCATTTCAATGTCTAATTTCCCACCATAAGAAAATATTTGTATATAGCTATCATAGGCTTATTACATGCTGTTGGAGAATGTGGGACATTCAAACTTACGACAAGTGCTGCCTGGGCCAGTACTCTTACAGGTAACCGCATTCTCTAAAAGAGAAGATATTTGAGCAAGTAAGTGAGAATTTTAATCATAGGCTCTCTGAGAAACATTATTATGTTAGGTTATTAAAACTGTCAGTGTTTGTCTGCATTCAGATATTACCTCCAGAAACATCCAGGTCAGGATCTGCGAAAAAGACAATTTACTACCAAAATAACATAAATCCTGTTCGTTGTTTGCACTCTCTTCTGTTATTTTTATTTTTATTATTATTTTTATTATTTATTTATTTATTTTTTGGCCCAACTTTTAACATGTATTCTTATCAAAGAGAGGGGGCAAAAAGAAGAACAAAGAAAGAGACCAAACAACAGAAAATGTCAGTGTTTGTCTGAATTAGGATATTACCTCCAGAAACCTGCATGTCAACCTGCGTTTCAGCATCTGCAAACAAAGCAGATAGGTTACTATCGACATAAATCCTGTTCATTCCTTACACTTCCTTCTGTGATTTTATTTTTAAATCTTTACTTTATCAGATATTACCTCCAGAAACATGCAGGTCAGCAGCTGCAAAAAGGACTGTAAAGAAAAACACAAATAGCTCACTATCAAAAGACCATAAATTTTGTTCACTGTTTTCTCTTTTTTTTTTTCATTATTGCATTATAAAGAAGATTTTTTTTTTTTTATCTTAGCATATATACTCATCAAAGAGAGGGAACAAAAAGAACAACAGACAAAGGGACCAAACAACAAATATTTTATAAATTAACTGGGGGAAACAATTAAAAGTAAGAGAGGAAAAGAAAAGAAAAAATGTATTCTAAAGATGAATTAAGAGATAGTGACAGTAGTAACTTAGCAAGGGGAAGGAGGGGAGAGGGGTTACACATTATTGCCTACACATTATTAAAAAAACATTTTGTTTAATTTTAAATGGTGAGTGATATAGTTTATTACAGGTGAGGTTGGAAGAGTGGTCAAGGCGTGGGTAAAGTACTGTGTTAAAATCACTAACAATTATAACAAGAGAGTTGGAGAAGTTGGCAAGTTTGGAAAACAGCATGTGAAAGAATTAGGGAAAGTAAGTATGAAGTCCAAATACATTAGCTATAGTTATTTTTCTTGCCCTACGGCGCTGTTGGTTATACTATATCTGCCTTTTGAGTCTGTGACAGTCAAGTAGTGAATATAAGGAGTATTTTTATTTATTAAGCTGGAGACACCACTTTTTTGGGGTTATAAGTGAAATGGTATGCCTATATACTTCATTTGGCTGCCAGTTTTTGAGATTCGGTTTCTGAGGTGTGTTTTGTGTAAGAGCGAAATATCTGATTTTAGTCGTAGGAAATTCTTTTTTTTTCTTTTTCCTGGTGAGCTCATTCCTCTAATGCACATAAACACACACAAATGCAATAAACACAGACTTGTATTTTAATTAATAGTTTATCAGAGTCTTAGTAGTACTGCTTTGTGGTCCAGATTTGGCTCGGAAAAGCCATGGAGTGATTGTAGCCTTGCAGAAAAGTTGTTTATCAGTGCACTTTGTCAACAACCATGTAAGCAAGATAGCGTTGTTTCATTATAGGTTACAGTGTTTTATGACATTCCAGTCTCATTTTTCTGTTAAGATGCAAGACCTATGATGTAGCTTAACACATTGATGGATTTCATATGGACAAGCATGGAAGAAACTTACAGGTGAGTAATGTGAGCTTCAGGAACATCATGATGCTGGGTGCGTCAAAGTCGAAGCTGGAACTTCAAATGCTACACCACTGGAACAGATCGATCTATAATGAGTTCCAGGAAATAAAACATAATAAAAAACTTCCTCATACAAAGACCACATAACTATGCTTTTATTCTTTCCCCTGAAATATGTAACAGGTCCGAATTGAGAAATAAAACCAAATCCTTGAATAGTGGATGCAATAAAAGTTAAGCATTTTAGAAAAATAAAAAATCTTATCTTACTGGTGCAAGGAACATTCCTTTCATTTTTAGTCAATTACGTTAAACATGCATATGTTATACCATCAAATGTTTAAATGTTAAAGCAGTATTATATTATAAATCTGAAATTTAAAAACAGAGTGGTGAAGAGTTGGCTTGGAGAAAATTCATGATAGCCGTTTGGAGTTGTTTATCCCAAAACTTTGTTAACCCAAGATTTAACAAGTACTTGAAGGAATACAAATGCAGTTCTGATTTTCTTGCTAATTATGATGGCAAACGCTACACTTGTGCAAAGCTATAAAATATTAACTTAACTTTGTATTAAATTCCACACAAATAGAACAATACATTTACTTAGATGGATTTAACATGCTAAAGAGGATAAAGTACTTACATTTAAACACTTGGCTCTGCTGGGGTTATAAGCCTGCAGTTCCCGCTTAACTGAACTAACACAGTCTGTTGAGTATATATATATAGACAAGACATACAACAAAAGACTTGCATTTCCATCCCACTTCCCTCAACTTTACCTCCTATTCACCACAATTGCATGTATATTAGTTATTGCATACACAAGATATTCCTCATTCTAGTTATTGCACGTATAGTAGTTATTGCAGATATTTCTAATTGTATTACACAGTAATTGCACATATTGTGGTTATTGCACATATTCCCCCGTTGTATCATATAGTGCATGTAATGCATAGGTCAAGAACATTTGGCTTTATATGCTATAGGCAAAAAGGGTACATATATATCATTCAGGTGTGATACAGTGTGAACTGTCAGTTTACCTGAAATCAGTGTATATGCCCTTAAATGTTCAACATAATGAAACATATGCTGTCTGTAAAGGAAGACCACTTCATCATTTTATAGCAGGATATCTTTAAGCTTACAGAACTGAGGTAATCCCTAGTCTGCACCTGCTGAAACAAATACCCCAACACAAAAATAATACCATCAATAATCAGTACAAAAATGTTCAATTGATATAAATCCAACAACAACGGAAAAAAAAAATCAATAAAAAGTCAAGAGCATTGGAGCACTAAGACGGTAGGCCAACATATGCTTGTGCTCGCCTGCCAGTGTCCATTGTTGTATAAATACATACAGTATATATAACACAATCAGTTCTGAGCTACTAGTTTGATTCCAAGAGTGCCGAGATTAAGTATCAGCTCTGGTACATTTCACCGTTTTACATTGCACTTGTTTGTGTTTGTGACATGAAATTCCAATTCTAGTAATAGGTTGTTACATGAAAACCATTTTTGCACTTCTTACACATTGTACTGAGCTCCATTCACTTACCAAACCTTTATATTTGTGTAGTTTCACCTGTACTGTGCTAGCTTTCTGAGTTCTGATTCATGATTTGGATTTGTTTGCCGGATTTACCGCGTAGTGTTAAAGAGTTAGTTACCGCATATGCATCCATGTCATTCAAGTTCCTGACAAATAACAGATGTGTTTTATTCCCCTTATACAAGAACAATTTGCCAGTGATGAACTTTTTCAAAATTTATTCATGACACATCATTAAAAAACAAATAAATAAGCTGGAAGACAAATTATTTTCTGTTATAACTTGCTATAGCAGCTATAAACAGTTGTTCCTTAACAGAGAAATGAGAAAGTTCTGTTTATGTACTGTATATCATAGTAATGATGAAGATCACATTTCAGTTAATACCTCCATTACCTAGCTACAACTATATTTACTACATTAGGTGTGTAACAATCTGTATAGGAGATTGGCCTGGCAGGTCGTCCTGAAGAACGTGTGTGGTTTGACAATAGTTAGCATTGATGATCTTTAAATGTTTAGCACCTAAAATTTTTATTTAGCACAAGGAAATAGACTATTAAAATCTGTTTAAAGAAACACAGTGGGAAAAAGAACCGCATGGGATTTTGTCTTAAAATCTTACTGTATAGTATACATACTGTTTAATGTAGTCTTTATTATGATACATGCTATATAACAGGTAGATCAGAAAAGACAAGGGGGGGGGGGGGACATAAACCATGTCAGTACAGTAATATTTTGTTCAAAGTTCAGTTTCTCCTGTAGGAAATTAGTTTATATATATTAAATATTATTTACACATAATTTCATAATTTCTGTAATACACTTTCAATCCAAATAAAATAAAAATTTACTACCAGAATTACACAAACTATTGATATACATATCAAAAATCTTTATTTGCAGCATTTATATTATAATTTTGTTTAAAAAGCCCATCTCACCTTCCATGCCCCCTGATGTAGAGCTGAACTAGAGTGCCCTGGGACTGCCTCCCCAGCCAGTGCTGCACACATTCCATGCTATGCTGTATTACTGTAGGACCCATCAAAAATATTTCCCTAAGTAACAACTGAAACCCTGGCCAATTTGCACCCAAATTAGTGAATGGGTGAGGTGAGAGCTAGCTGCCATCTCTATACTATGCTTTTCTCCCTGGAATTTAATCACGACGGGCACCAGCAGATACTCTTGAACATCCCCATGTACATGCTACATCTTCAACAAATGTGCATTTCCCAATGCACTGTAGTGAATCAGCCATTGGTGAACTGTGGTTTGGTTGCACCCTGAGTCCACCAAGGCCTGATGTGCACTTCCCTTGAATACTCACTGCCGCTTAGTATGTTCCTGCTCGATCAGGAAAGGCCTGAGGCACATCAGGAATGCAGATCAGGATCCCCGTTTCCATCAGGGTTGGCTGTTCATGGAGCTACCTGGGTTTCCTGATGCACCTACAGTCCTGCTCGGGCTTTGTCCAAGTTTTGGTGAGCATGGATGAGGAGTTAGGTATGGGCTCCCTGTGTCTGTGATGCAGGGACACGGGGTGAATGGGAAGAAGCATGGGATGGAAATGGGGGAGAAGGGGCAGGGAGCTCATCTGCCCCCAGAAACATCGCCACATGGTCGTCTACCAGCTGGATCACCTCGCCAGCAATGCCAGATGGTTGCACTGGACCCACTCTGTCCCTTCCAACACCCGTGTGACAGAGATGCTCCAGCACCCCTCAGTCAATGATATCATTGGCATCATATTCCACAGCCAGGATCCACTTTTATTAGGCATAGCAGAGCTTTAAAGCTAGGGCAAACAGGCAGCTGTGCTCACAGTCTTTCAGCATGTAGAAGCACTAATGATGCCGCTCTGGGCAAAGACGAAGGACTCAGTATTGTCTAAAACTTAATAGCATTGAGTTCAACTAGATAAATCTGTGTCCTTGAAGAACTGGGTGAAGAACTGGGTAGACAGAGATGAACGAGAGATCTGTGACGTCAGTGTTAGTTAGGATATACTGTGAATTGCAAAGGGGCTGAATCAGCCTATAACATATTAAAAGAAGCATGCTGCATACCACATACTTCAAAAACCACATACTTTATTCTTTAATACTTGGTTTGACATGTAAAATTCATGCATTTGTAAGTGTGGGTAATGTGTCCAAATATTTTTGGGGGCTGCTGCATATCTGTATATGTATTTGAACTAAAATATCTTCGGTCATCAAAATCCCATCACAACAATAACAGGACCTAAAGTCGTCTTCACCCTATGAAGTGTTATGTCATATAAAACGATCACATCACTGTCTAATGGGTTAAAATATTTTTGCCTGGAAAATCAAGACTGCGTCACCATACCACCCTGCCAATAAGCTTTCTCTCCTTAGGTTCAGATTTATTTTTATGAATCTGTGAAATGTAATGTTTATGAATAAATGCCTATAGTAACCTAATGTGTGTAATTTTTTGATTTCTATATTGTGTCTGCTTGTATGACAACCTTGGACTGTTAACCTGTATTCTGCCTTTAGATTACCTTCTGCTCCTGTCTGCTTGAGCATCATGTTTGAAATGTTTATTGGACTTTGCTTATCAGGTCACAGATCACACATCATTGACTTGGATTCCATGAAGTGCGTGAATTTGAATAACTATACAATTCTCTGCCTGGTATGCTTGCATATGATAGTTTATTGCAAAATCATTTGTATCGTTCATTAGTTTAGGAGGAAGTGATTACATGAAAAAGTAAATAACCAAGTTTCAGGGAAAAAAATCATTATAGAAGTTAATTATATAATATGCATATATAAAACACTCCAACACCAAAACTTGTGCACTCTAACATCTGCATGTTTGCCATGTACTTGGAAGAGCCACTTAGGAGAAAGCTGGAGTTCTTCAAGTTATTCTGTCAGTAGCAAAAAAAAAGAAAAAAACAGGGAAGGAAAGAGTAGTTGTAGTACTGTACATAAAATACCTTTCATACTATATGTACTACACTTGTGATGTGAAGTAATACATAATATATAGTCTTATATATATGTGAAGCTCAGCATTAGCGGAAATTTATTCATTAAATATATGAGAGAGAGAGAGAGAGAGAGAGAGAGAGAGACTTACATTTAGGTGCAGAAGTACGAAATTTTCAGGTACTTATAGGTGCCAAAGCAGGGGTCAGGTAAGATACTGGTTATAACAGGCAAGTGACAGTAGCACCTTCCATTACATCTGAAAAGTAATGTTTTTACATTTGAATTATCTCCATAGATATGAATAAGGCATGCTAATTTTAATAGTCATTTGGAAAAATGAACAAAGGCACACTTCAAGTAATACTTGTTACCTAGCTGTTACTATAGCTGTTGCGTGATGTAAATAGCAATGTGTGTTGCAGATTTGACTGTGGGGCCGTCCTGCAGCACACGTGGTGGAATCGATTCGGCCATAGAACGCGTTAACGATCTTTATATGGCGATGACCTAAAATGTGCAGAATTTAGCACAACAAAAAATAGGCTTTTACAAATAATCAGCCATTAATAAATGCAGTGGAAAAAAGAGTTGAAAGAATTGTAGATCTGTTTGGTATAACACTCATCATTACTCAACATTGCTGGATCATACGTTTACACAACATGCTAATAGGATATCGTCTTAAAATGTTCAATAATAGGAAGTGCATAATGTCATCTTTATGTACTATGCAATATTACATGTAGATAATAACAGGGGGAAAAATAACAAACCACAATTCAGCACAGCAGTACCACCATCACAGGCGATAACGATTGCTGCAGGAAACAGATTCATTAATAAATGCAGTGAAGCGCTTACTTTTTTGTTTAGACAGCTATTTTATATGAACTACACAAAGCAAACTTTATAAATACTGGAAACGTCATTTTCAATTAACATGCTTTCAACTCAAATGTAGAAAGAAGGATACAATTTAGTAAGAGAAAAATGGGAGTGAAAAAAAAAAAAAACGAAAAGAGAAACACAGATAGAGCAAGTAGAATTTGGTGCAAATTGTATCGATGTTGATGCCTCTCCTTCCAACAAGTCTAGTCCTTCTTGTTATAAATGATATACCTTAATTACCCATAAAAATATATCAAAGGAGAGCGACAAAACACTATTTCAGACATTTGACCTTACTGTCAGATCAATTTATCTCCTGCTTACAATGATAATTCCTTTTAAATCCTTCTAACGTTTAAACACTTGTTCTTGGGATATCATGCTAACAAAAATCTTGAACGGCTGGATGGCAAAAATGTTGCACAGCAATAAGGTGAACTTGAAACAGTTCATCTGCTGGTTACATTGTTGTTGCAGCCCATTCTCAATCTGTGACATGTTCATTCTGAGATGCTTTTCTGCTCACCACTATGGTAAAAAGAAGTCATTTGAGTTACTGTAGCCTTCTTATCAGCTTCTTATTATTTGTTTCCACCCACAGAAATGATTGTCACTGGTTGACTTTTTTCGCCACCATTCTATGTAAACTCAAGTAATTGTTGTGCAAGGAAATCTGCAAAAATCAGCAGTTTCAGTGATTCTGATGCCACTCTGATGTTTGATGCTTTGTGCTGCTGCAACATGACTGTCTGATCAGATAAGCGCATGAATCGTCATGTGAACAGGTGTTGCTAATGAAGTCAGTTTGAATAAAAATATGTATTCACATTCATTTTATGATTAGCAACAGTTTATATAGTCAACATGATTAAATTCAAGTTCAGATTTTAGAAAAACAAATTCATAATCTTTTCACAGAAATGCAAATTTATTACAGTATTGCAATGTCCCATCATAAGAAAATATTTGCATATAGATATCATAGGCTTATTATATGCTGTCAGAGAATGTAGGACATTTAAACTTACGACAAGTGCTGTGCGGGCCAGTACTCTTACAGGTAACCGCATTCTCTAAAAGAAAAGATTATTCACAGAGATTTGAGCAAGTAAATCTGAATTTTTTATGTAAACTTTCTGAAATACCATTATTAGGATAATTTATTAAAAATTGCTAAAAAAAAAAAAAAAAAAAAAAAAAAAAAAAATTTTTTTTTGTCTGCATTCAAATATTACCCCCAGAAACATGCAGGTCAGGAGCTGCAATAATTACTGCAAAGAAAAACACAGATAGTTTACTAATAAATGAATATAAATTCTGTTCATTGTTTACTCTCCCTTCGGTTAAGATGCAAGACATATGATGTCGTTTAATGCACTGATGGATTTCATATGGAAAAACATTGACGAAACTTACAGGTGAGAAATGTGAGCTTGAGTAGCATCATGTTGCTGGGTGCGTCAAAGTCAAAGCTGGAACTTCGAGTGCTGCACCATTGGAACAGATCAATTTATACTGAGTTATCGGAAATAAATCATAATTTTTTACAAAACCCACATATCTACACTTTCATTCTTTTGCCTGACATTTCTAACAGAATCTGGAAGTAAAACCAAATCCTTGAACAGATAATGGATGTAGTAAAAATTAATCACTTTAGTAAAATAAAATGCCTTACAACAAACTAGTAAGCCAGTGCAAGAAACATTCCTTTGGTTTTTATTCACTTACATTAAACATGCATATGTATATAGTAGTATTAGATTATAAATCTGGAATTTAAAAACAATATAGAGTGGTAAACGGTGACACTGGAGAAAATTCATCCATTTAGGGCTGAAAATTTTGAAATCCTAAAATTTAAGAAGTAGGTACAAGGTAAGATATGCTGATATTCTTGCCAATTATCATGACAAATGTTTATGCAAAGGAATAAACTATTACCTTAACTTTGTATTAAAGTCCACACAGGTAGAACAGTACAATTACTTAGATAGATTTAACATGCTAAACAGAATAAAATACTTACATATAAATGCTCTACACAATGAGGTTCTCTCTGCTGGGGTTATAAACCTAAACTGAACTAACACAGTCTGCTGCTTAATTATATATATATACGTGTGTGTGTGTGTGTGTGTGTGTGTGTGTGTGTGTGTGTGTGTGTGTGTGTGTTTGTGTGTGTGTGTGTGTGTCTGTGTATACAAGAAAAGAAAAGTATATACAACAACAAAGTATATACAAGAAAAGACATGGCATACAACAAAAGACTGGCA
Organism: Notoglanidium macrostoma; assembly: GCA_030068235.1. Lineage (NCBI taxonomy): Eukaryota > Metazoa > Chordata > Actinopteri > Siluriformes > Auchenoglanididae > Notoglanidium > Notoglanidium macrostoma. The sequence goes on from JAQQZR010009208.1 coordinate 23,076, forward strand.
TTTCCATCATGATCCCGTGACCTTTCGTCCTATTTGCCACAATTGCACATATATTAGTTATTGCACAGAGTTGCACACATAAGATTAGTTATTCCTCCTTTTGTATTCTTGTGTATTCTTGCACTGTTCTGGTTATTGCACATACAAGATTCTACTTTTTCTTGTAATTCACCAACAGTGGTCTTTGGGGATTGCTTTGCCTTTCTTACCATCATCCTCACTGTTCATGGGGCAAAATAAACTTGGGTCCTATTCCAAGCAAGTTTGTAACAGTTCCAGTTGATGTCCACTTTTTTATTATTGCCCTAACAGTAGAAATGGGCATTTTTAGATGAAGGTCAACACACTTCTCCCTGATTTGGTTTGTGTGTTCACCAGTCTTTCCCATGTTGATGAATGACTAAGGGAATTTGGCTTCTGTGCCACCTCATATGTGTACCCCAGTTAATCAGGAAGTCATGGATTACGGCTTGAAAATTCCTACACACTCCAATCAACTCAAAAACAGACAATTTAAAGGGGAAAAATGCTTCAGTTACATTGTGTTCACAATAATTCCCATGGGTGCCAATAATTGGGGCGTGTGTTTTTGGTGACAATAATTATTTCTTGATTTATTTCAATTAATGTTTGGATTTTTCTCATTTTAGTGTAAAATGAAGCTACTTCATCAAAATGTGGACTTTTGATAATCCTTTTTAGTAACCTTTACAAGGGGTGCCAATAATTGTGGATGACACTGTATAGTAAACCCTGCAGATATTCCTCATTATATTGCATAATTATTGCACTTATAGTGGTTATTGCACATATTCCTCAGTTGTATCACATAGTGAGTGCACATATACATCAATAAGAGCAATGCACCGGTAAAAGTGTTTTGTATCTTCAGTTGAGTTAATCCTTATTCTACACCTGCTGAAACAAATACCCCAGCACAAAAATCAGTACCATCAATGGTGACCTTGGATGTGCTGTATATATATAAATTTCCTCTCGGTCATTTGTCTAGGTAGTGCTGAAACCAATAGAGAGGTCACAACTGATGCTTACGGATGTGTATGGAGGAACATTGGAGCACTAAGATGGTAGGCCAATGTATGCTGGTGCCTGACTGCCAGTGTACAGTGTTGTATAAATATATTTTACAGGGTGTCCCAAAAGTCTGGATCCAAAGACAATTGTTTATTTAATTATTCTGCAGTGGTTTGCATACCATTGCAGAGGTTTCCTCATCAGTTACAGTTTTTTGATAACCACTGCGCTATCGACTATGCATGCTTCACGTTCCTCTAAAACGTATAAACACTTTTTCAGCAGAGGTATGTGTTATTGGATGCTTATCGGGATGGCTGTTCTATAAGACAATAAGAGATTCTCATATGAGGACATCACATTTTCTCCAATCATCAATATGTGTGTATCCTTGCAAAATCCTCATATGAAGACCACTGGCTATTATACTTTTGCCAAACTTCTTCCTGTTTAAGGACAGTTCAATAGTTATCAGATATGAAGAAACAGAAACGGTAAGGAGAAATGACAAGGCACACACCGTTAGTGTTTGGATCTCAGGAGGCTACATGACTGCAGATATGACATTATGCCTGTTTTCTGCTCAAATGCTTGAGGACTGTGTTTGAAACTTTACACATGAATTCACACAACTTTCATCCCTGTTGTGCTTGCATTTAGACGATACTTTATTGCGCATGATTGTAACAGGAAGTAAGTACATTTCAGAAATAAACCCATTACAGTATTTGGTATAATATACAAATATTAAGTGCACCAGGAACAAAACTCAACATCTGCATGTTTGTATATTTAAAACTTGGTCTAATTCCTTTTCAGACCGGAGAGACCGGCGAGAAAGCCGGGAGCCCTCGAGCCATTCTGTCAACAGAAGGAAAAAGAACAAGGGGAAAAAATGAAATTGTAGCACTGCACATAAAATAGTAATTCAGGTTAAAGATGAAAACATTTATTTAATTGAAAAGTTCAGAATTTTCTTTTTTTATTTCATTTTTACTAAATGTAAAAAAGAACACTATTTAAGGATGTTAGTATTTGGATGCTTTTAAAACTGTGTATCTGTTCCTTTTTCAGTGTTCCTTTAAATTCATTGTTACTTGGACTTTGACGTTTTGACTATAAGAAATAAAACACGTGCTATTATAGGAAAATGATTGACAGGGTGGTGCAACGCTATCTGACCAATCGGAATTGACAATTCATCGGCACTACAGATCTCAACACAATGTAGAGTATGTAACACAGTATGTCAGTGAATAAATGATATAGTTTGTATTAGCTGATTCTTGGGCAATAGATATCTGAGACATATACTCACAGATAGAAACAGGCGTACACAATATTCAGGTACTTATAGGTGCCAACACAGGGGTCAGAGAAGACACTATTAGTCGCAGGCACTTCACAGCTGGTCTTTCCATCACAACTGCAAAAGACAGGTTTCTATCTGAATTACCTTCGTGCATATCAGTAATGTATTTTAATAATAACAGTCATGTACAGTAATGATAAAGATCACACTTCAGTTAATGCTTCTGTTACCTAGCTGCAACTATATTTACTGCTTTAGGCGTGTAGCAATTTGTATAGGAGATTTGACTGGCAGGTCGTCCTGAAGAACATGCAATGGAATCGGTTCGGCCGTAGTTCGCACTGAAGATCTTTAACTGGTGAGAACCTAAAATTCAAATGTAGCCCAAGGGAAAAACAGACTATTTAAAGAAAAGCAGTGAGGAAAAGATTCTCTTGGTGCTAATGGGATATTGTCTTAAAATCTTTGTTTTATAATAGGTAGTATGCATTCCGCTTAATGTAGACTTTATGATGTAACATGCTGTATAACATGTTGATGAGAAATAGAAAGGGTGAAAAAGAGCACAAACCACAGCTCAGCATAGCAGTATGGTGTTCACAGGTCACAGTTTCTGCTGTAGAAAGGATTTGATTTATATATGTTAAATATTATTTTCAAATAATTTTATAATTTCGGAAACACACTTTCAAATACACATACAAATTTTAAAAAAAAATCTTACTACCAAAATTACTATATACATACATATACATATATACACACACTACCAGTCAAAAGTTTGGACACGCCTTCTAATTCAATGTTTTTTTCTTTATTTTTATTACTTTAAAGACGCTTCATGTCTTAAAGTAATGATGGACTGTTGTTTCTCTTTACTTAGTTGAGCGGTTGTTGACATGATATGGATTACTCCAGTT